>DWNH01002072.1:0-10335 GCA_018249895.1 Tiana niger | reverse complement strand
GTTACACTGTTAGACACTGCTCCCTTTCCTCAACTAGGGGAGGCTTGTATTCCAGACTTGCACCGCGCTAGTCGCTTTTTTATTTAATGAATAAAAGTAGCAAACGAACGTGCAGGCCACCTGGTGTTAAGTGGTCACTGCAATCCATGGACATCCAATTTTAACTTCAGGCAGTAATTTAGTCCGTTAGTAACTTAGTCTCAGGCAGTACCTGAAATGGCAAATAGATGCGTTGCTACTTCTGAGGAAGAAGATGGTCACCTCGTATTTCGTGAACTCCTGCATCCACACTTTTTCGAAACACAATAAACTGCTTTACAGTAGTATTGGGTGTGGCGGTAGTACTTCCCCCCGCGGCAGTCTACCACCTATTGTAATTTGTAACGTAAATCAATTTATTACGAGTAGCAATGAATCTTTTTATTTGCTGGGGTTGGATATGAATGTTTAATGATTTCAGGCCCTCTTAATACCAGGTGACCAATAATAAAACTTTAAAATATTAAATTTTTCCAATAAATAAACTTTTACACTTTATTAGAGTCACCATCAGAACTGACTCATGAGACGGAAGAACTCTTAATTTCGTTAAACATCCTTAGCAAATAAGGATACGGATAAGGTGTACGTAATTTTTAACGTACATACCTAATTTCAACTGGTAAGATTAATGTCCCTATGCAACATTTGGGACCACAAAACACAGGTAAAAATCAAGGTGTGCTTTATATCTATAGGTATAATATCTGTCTCAATCTATATATGTACCTGCCTCTGTAGTTATTGCCTGTTACGTAATATGTAATGGGAAATGTGAATAAAACATATTGAAATACATAATGTACTTTATTAGGATACTTATCTAGGTCTGTCATCTTCATCATTGTTTAGTTAACACAGTATATAACCACTAATGCCGTAAAAAACTTGATATTTAGTTCATAACGTGGTTTACACTTATATATATGATAATATCTACATACATTCGTGTGATATTATGATTGTTAATTAGTACATTATAATAGGAGGATTTCTAATTTCATATTGTTGCAAAAATGGCAAAAATATATAGGTACGGATCGAAGCAAATTTTCTATACAATATTTTGAACAAATTTAAATTCATGATTCTTTAGAGGAAGTGAACAATTGGATAATACTGTTAAAATAGTGTCATGTTCCTTATATATAAAAGCCTTTTACAAAATCTTCACAGTACGACAGATTTGTATGCAACCAGTAATTAACGGTAAGTCAGCTTTAATAAAATATGTAGGTATGTTACGTCTTATTATACTGGATTATAAATAAAAACATTCTATAGTACAGCTGTGAGTTCGATGGTACTGTCTTGAAATGAGTAGTGAATCAAGCATTATTAAAATAAGTGGTTTTTTCTTAGACTTGTTAAGAAAAGTGCTCAAGTTTTTATTTCGTATATTTTGTAATAATATGATTATTGCGAAATAAGCAAGTACGTAGGTACTACAGAAAATATAACTATTTCACCATGTTGCTTATAATGGAAAATTATTGCAATTTGTAAAAAAGGGTAATGGCACGTTATTGGATACATGGCTTGGTGGTTTGTTGGAAAATAGTATAAACTTAAAAGTATTCCGCGTCCGTTAACCATTCAATTCAATTTTAAAAAATTAATATCATTCGGTAACAACTGTCAGTTTCCAAATTTTTTTTTAATATCGGAGTATTTGGATGCGAGAGTAACTAGTTATTTGTCAGTTTTTGGTACAACTAGGTATTAGGTACACACCATTAAACTAGACCTAAAATAATAGTGGTCTTCACTTATCAGACACAATCGTCAATAAAATCAAAGTTATAACAACGACAATAACTTAATAATAATTGTCGAAAATACAGTAGATTAGCCTAAACAAGAAATACGCCCAAACCATTCATTTAACACTCACCAATTTACACCTCAAATTTAACGGGGTAACTAATAATGCAGACCTAACAATTAAAATAACCAACTAATTTATCTTAAAACATCTAATATTAATAGTAGGTATTTAAACATACCCTAAATTTTTATAAAATCAATCTAAGATAACAGGACACAACATATTAATAAAATTTGTTAAACATATGAACAATCGTTTTGGTTAATAATTGGTAATGGTTAATGCAGCAATATGTATTAAACGAAGGTTTTAGTGTTAAGGATGACTAGTTTAATTAGTATGCAGGATACTTTGTTACTTTACTATTCTAAACGGATTATTACGCGGGGGACTATTTAAATGAATGATGATGGAAGACTATTTAAATTAATGACTTTTTAATGTAAAGAATTTAGAAAACATTTTCACGTCATAAAATTTTGACAATTTAATCGTGGTACAAAGATTTTTAAAACAATAAATCGAAATATATGGAAAGGCGGTGATAAGGAAGTATTAGCAATGTAAGCTTAGAAAGTGAAAGATAAACCAATATAATCCGTTTGGAAAAGTAAGTAATCAGAGTTAAGAACATAAAAAAAAAGAAGTTTAGGGAATTTTACGGTATTACATCCCGCGATAACGATACATGAGGCACAACGTTCAGTTTTTTAACGTGTAACGTTAGGTAATACTGTTGTCTTAAAAATTAAAAACAATTGCATTTATTAGAAAATTTTAAATATAGAATTTACATAATAAAATTATTCTAATTACAGTGATTGCTACTTGACCGTGATACAAGTAGTTTAGGCGTAATATGTTAATTCACTAACAACCCAACTTTCTTTGGCTGACTAATTTTTATTTTGTAGAAAATAAAATATGAATGGTAGACCGTCAATTAGCTCGTAATTCAGCACCCTGTAGACTAGAGAAAATGTAAGACCTACCTAGCATTACCTACAAGCATATGTACAGCTGCCTTTACTATGTCGCCCACAGACCTATTTCATATAGGACAAATTTCAATAATGTTTATATTATTTCGTCACTACGTATTCTTATGCCAATAACAAATGAACTTGAAATTTGAAGTGCTGTGAATGAAGAACAAAAACATAATAATTTCATATTTCACGCCCTTAGAAATTTTTTTAATTTATCATTACTTTATTTATTTATTAATTCCAAAAATATTCTAATTTTCAGGTAAATCAATTTAGACCAGCTCATTCCAGTTCTTTCATTATTAGCAAGGATCACAGTGATTTTTGGGCTCACTGTGTTCATTCTGCAAAATTTATGATTGTCGCAACAAAGTGCCAATATTCATGCAGATGCCGGAATGGTATCGTCCTGTAAACTTGAGGCCATATCCTTTTCGGTCGCTATAGGAAGAAAGCAAAATCCGCCTAGTGTCTGACACGGAAGTAGTGTCTGAATTTTCTGTATAGGGGCCTCGGAATACCAACATCTTGCCGAGTTCAATTTCTTGAAAAGACTAATTTACCTCTAAATACAACCATTCGTCATAACACAGAAGTTTTAGGACACCGCGCTCGCCATTGACGAAAGTATCAGAATTTGGAAATTGCAGAATTGAAATCACTTAGAAAATGGAATCTAAAAAAATTGGTGACCTGAGCAGGACGAAGCTGTACTTTACTGCGGAGCAGCTCTTGTTGCTACATAAAGTGCAAATACTACCCCACCGGGAGAAATTTAGTATCCATTTGACACTTAATCCATTTGTCACCCTTCGAAGGGGCGCACTACAAAAGACCCATTATTGACAGACAGGTTAGAACTTTATTATCTCCATTTATGAATGAAATGAACCGCCACGAATTCAAATTATATGTATTTCAATTCGAGACGGTCCGTCACGATCTGATTAAGACGTTCAGTCCTTCCACGTACATCTAAGATTTAAAACCTTCTTACAGATGTATTCTCGGTTGACTATGACAAGGGGTTGTTCAAAAATGCGTTAAAAGAGCTCTCCAAAGCCGGCAACGCGACGGCGACTCTGGCGCGGCCCATGGTCATAGCCGACGGTGACCACGCACAATAAGGTGGCCAGTCTTCTTGTTTACTAGGCTTAAAAAAAACTCATTCGGTCCGATCGCTTTTGGATTTCCGCCTAACTTTACAGTATCTAAATTTAATTACTTTATGGTTAATTCATAATCAGTTATCAGGACGTTGCAGCGAAAGTTGTCTCCCTAGAAATCTATAATCAAAACGCTACGCTGGTCGCCATTACACAAACAACCCGAAGATGACGTACGCTACTAATTTTGACACTATTATTCCTATCGCGAAATATACGTAGGTTTACGAGACGTGACGATATCTCCTAACCCTTATCAAAAATATCTTATTCTAAAATATCTGTGCGTGTTTCTTATACTGAATTTGAAATTTATATGTGTAAAGCGTTTAAAAGTGACGGCACGTTAAAGCTTTAGTGAAGTGAACCGACGTCTAATTTTTACTGTCCAAAATATTTATTTCTTCTGGATGGAGCCATGATATGAGCGATATATATGTTGACGGAAGATCGATGGGCATATAGCGGCCATGTTGTGTAGGGTGCTCCCACAGAGTCGATAAAGTGCTATTATAAATATAATACAGATAATAAAAAAGTACTTACTGTTGCGTTATTCATTGTTAATATAAGAAATTTATTGAAGAAAAATTGGAGGTTTTATTATACATTTGATTAGACAATGAATCCTTCAGAGCATCTAAAATATAGTTAA
This sequence comes from Tiana niger, assembly GCA_018249895.1. NCBI lineage: Eukaryota > Metazoa > Arthropoda > Insecta > Lepidoptera > Hesperiidae > Tiana > Tiana niger. The sequence continues at coordinate 5,658 of DWNH01002072.1, read as the reverse complement.
ATCACTTTTATAAAATGTCTAATTATACTATATGTCAAAATAGAAGAGGACATTTTTCAGGGATATCATTTTTCTTATAACGTTACACAACCTTATGTAACGATCATCACTTTAAGCTATAAAATGGTATGTTAATTACTTGTGGGAGCACCATAATGCATCTATTATGCTTACTGGTATCAATTTCCTTAATTAATTATTAATTAAGTCTTTTGATCACTGAAAGGACCTTCGCATATTAAATAACTAGTTTGCGAAGCTTTACCCCAAAATTTCATAGAGATTACCAACCCCGTGTATATAATGATAAGTTTACAGCTTTTCTTTATATATTCTGAAAAACTGGTATTTGGTAACTTATTACATCGGTACCTCGAAGCAATACAATACGATCTGTCAACGGTTAAACAATGGTGACAGTATATTTGTGTACACGAGGCATGATTCGAATATTTTTTTTGATATGCTTACCTACTTTGAGACGTAAATAATATGTAATAGTTAGAACATAAACACCGTTATAGTCTGATAAATATACAATAGGTACTAAAAATGCCGTTACTAACAAGACGATGTTATAACACACCAATCGTTCCGTTATATTATAACCAGTTTCTCCTCACACGGTCCTACTAACACTACACTACGATCCAAACGTTAATCTCTAAACTACACTTCACAAGGCACGTATCGTCTTCTAAGATACGTTGAAAAAATAGTCATCTGCTTCGTATCAAACGTAACATCGTAATTGTAATTATTAATTGATAAATCGATTAAACTAAGTCTGTTTGTCCACTAATTGCACGTATTATGGCGATCTTTGGCGTTCACTAAGAGTTCAAAGTCAATGGATCCGACAAAAACAATGTCGAAAAAACGAGGTCTATATAGAGCACTCGTCGCTGTCGCGAGCATAGTCGTCTTCATCCTCATCTTGGTTCCGGGGGTTGTTCTTCTTCACTTTGGAAGAAACGACGCCTGTGTTTACTTTGCTGAACAGGCTACTTCGGTTCAATCTCGATATCTCCCTCTGAGGGCTGAGTCTTTCGGCGATCGCCTTCTCATAGTTATCGGAGATTTTGTTAACACCATTAACAGGACTAGTGACAGGCGATTTGGTGATTGTTTTGATCGGGGACGTCGCAGTCTTTTTCTCACCAGCCTTGTCGAATAGTGCACCGCTGGTCGCGGCCGTGTACGACGGCGGATCCTTAGCTCGGGCTCCGTTAGAGTTCAGTAATTGCGAGTATAGGAAACTATTGTTGCCGAAGCCCGCGTATCTATTATCCATTTTCCCGTTAACCATCATTAGGCTCACGGGTTTTTCGGGTGGTACGGGTTTTTCCATTTTTCTCTCGGCTACACCGTTTTTTCCCGGCGGTCCTTGTGGTTGGTTGGTCCATCTATCGCTGCCGATCGAATAAATGGAACTAAGATTGACGAAGCCACTTGATGTTGAGCACGGGTGTGTCCGTGATACCCCGACGGCGCCCCCAGGGATCTCCCGCGGCCTGCCGCCCGCTACTGGCATTCCCTCGCTGAGGGTAGACTCCTCTACGCTCGAGTCTTCTATTACTTCAGTGTTGGTGACGTCATCAATGTTGGGCGATAAACAATCATCGTCCGTTTCATCGTATGAGCTGAAATGTAGAAATAACTGTATTAGTGGCCTGTGAACACGTATGTTAGACATTCATTCACATATTATATGTACTGAATGCAACAGATTTATCAATTCATATGTTAGTCGCATCATGCCCGAGTCAAATGCCAATGAATTTCATTATTATATACAAACAAAGCTTCTGTCATCTAGTGTGAAGATAAAAGGGTTTGAGTACAAATTTGCAGGAAAATATATATGTTTCATCAGTAAGGCAGACAATGACCTCCAAGCGAAATTAGCGTGAGGTTTTGTGTTTGGACATGGAATGTTTTTGTACAATCGTTTGCTGCAGTTTCGAGTCGATGCATTAGAACTTTACATGACACTGAGTGCAATTGTTCACACGTAAAAGCGACAAGTTTTGATGCCAAAATGCAGATTCTTGCCACAATATGCAAGGTTTTCGAGGAGTCATTCAAGCTCTCAAGCAAATTCCGTATTTGATAGAATTCTCTTTACATGGTGAGTGCAGCAAAATTAGACAAGACATACACTTTAATTCACGAACACAGTCTTACCCTAGCATAGCCAGTTCTGTCTTCCTCCCTGATGAAAGAAATAGCAATACATAATGAATGAAGGTCAAATAAATAGAAACGAACAATTATGGGAAAGGTAAATAAAATAAATATATACATAGAAAATAATATACGGGAAATAACAAGTGGAACGGTCAAGTAGTTGAATACAATATGATTGCAGATAATAAATAAGGTTTTTGAACACATCTGACTATCTATGGATCTCAAGTTTTGCATTCAGAACATATTCTACGCTGAAGAACCTAGAAAATATAATAAATTATTCTTCTAAGTTGCGGAGAACATATTTATGTCTCCAGATAATGTCTGCCAGTTTACATGAATGCAGTGGTTGATTTGTGTTGGTTTCTTCAACTATTTAAGACTTAGTATATAACATCATTTGTATTATTTATTACAGAACATCAATGTTTCTTTCGTGCCAATATAATTATATAATAAATTATTTTTATTATATAAAATAAAGTATTTTCGTCATTTACTCCTTAGCATAGAGATCAATTTGATTCGTTTTATACCTAACTAAAATATGACCGTAAAATGAGAAATATTGATTTCATAAAAAAAAAATCTTTAAACTTTCATATAAAATTTAATAAATCTAACGCGTACGCAGATACTATTCCTATAAAGTTCTATATGGCTAATACTAAGAAATATATCTTAGCTAGAGATATAGGGTCAATAATGTTAGCTTCACCACTGCATTCTTATAAACTATCAAAATGAATGTTAATACTTGTGATCATACCATGAGCGTGCTAATTTCGCTAAGTCACTGAGTGCGAATCGCAAGATGCCTCAAAAATGCTTATAATAATAAATTCTTTATGCATCTAACAGCCCATTAAGTGCGTTTACGAGGGGTCAAATCTACGTTACCATAGAGAATGGACATTTATTTGTACAATCTAAATCCGTTCAGTCCACTATTTCTGCACAACTCATAGAATCGACTAATATACTTCTTTTTCTCTGACTCTTTCATCACTTTATACAATATTTATACAAATATGACTGGCCTCGTGGTGTAGTGGTTAGCGAACCTGACTACTAAACGGGAGGTCGTGGGTTCGATCCCCACCCAGAACAAATGGTGAGTTGTCCCAAGATATTTATTTATTTTATTATTTATTTATCTATATGCAACTTGTATTGGATTTAGCTAAACCTCTAATTTGAATTAAGAATTCCTGTAATTTCATTTACGATATTTTGTGATTTTATTTAGGTAGATATTTCTTTGATTTATTGGTTCCAATAATTTTAAAATCTTTTCATCTCAACATCACTGACGTGATAAATGATAGATATTTCGTCTAACATTGGTTTGGACGTGGAGAGTGCCAGTCACAGAGGGAGCGTTGTTTGAACTAGCCCCGCTTTGTAACCCTTCTGTACCATGACTATTGTGACCATAGAGTAAGTATTTTTTTATTTATTACACAGTACATATCATACCAATCCTGTACCAATGTAAATGTTGAGAGCGAATAAAGATATTATTATTAAAAAAAAAATATTATTATTATTTATGAAAGGCGTTAAAAGAGTCCTTGAAGGCTGGCAACCGCTCCGGTGTTGCAAATGTCATAGACGACGGTGACACTTACAATCAGGTGGTCCGTATGCCTGTTTGTCAGTCCTTTTACATAAAAAAAATTAATGAAAATAGCAAACGAACATGCAGGCCAGCTGGTGTTAAATGGTCACTGTGGAAGCGGTGAAACCCATGGACATTTAATAGCAACCTTAGGCACTTAAGCAACTTAGCACTTAGCCTGATATCGTAGATAGATGCGTTGCTACTTCTGAGAACTATGATGGTAGCCTCGCATTTAGTGAACTTCGGCAAAAGTTATACATATATGGCGTGCTATACTTGCCTATTTGACCTTATCTACATCGCCTAAGCAATTATAAATTTTTTTCAACCAGCAATCTACGATATGTACAGAGTGCGGTCCAATCTCTAAATTACAAAAAGTAAAAAAACAAAATGTTTAAGTAACAACCTACATTAACGACAGGAATATAAATAAAATATAGTAGATATTATTTTCGTAGTAATTAATAAAGTCCAATTTTATTAAAATTCAGTTGAAATTCTCTTGCTACTGGTAACTTTTACAATACGCATAACAAAAGTAGAAATACAAACATGTTTAAAAAAAAACTAACTTTTAAATTAAGAACCGCTTTTAATTGTCAAAGCCGAATAAGTTGTACTTGTTACTTTAGTTTTTTTTACATACTCTGTATCAGCGAACATTATCTACTCTGTTCTATCAACTTTTTAAATTGAAGCTGTTTACTCAGGGAAGTAGTTTGGAGTCCGTCAACAGTGTGAGTGATGGAGCTGTTATAAAAACCCACGGACCTACTTAAACTCGAGTGTTTTCACTTGGTTTCTGTAGTTCGAAAACGTTTTGAAGGGTTACGTGAAGCTAGAACATAATAGTGGTTTTGTAGCTTAATAATTTTTTTTAATTGAAGATGAACGAACGACCGGAAAGTGAAATATGAGAAAAATATACAAAACTGAAGCACAAAATGTAGAGCCATTGTCCACAGAAGATTTATAACGGTTTATTGTATCACACTAGAATATATACCCTATGTTGTCAATTTCAAACAATGTCACGAAAAGTCTGAAAAATATAATAAAATAACAATAAAATAATTAATAATAAATGAAGTCGATATACCTACATTTGAATTTGATGTCTGCAAATTCTCACTGAATTAAAAAAAAAACTCATACACTCAGTCTAACAATTGTAATAATTTTAATATTTGCATTGTGATCGTAGATTGGTATGCCCTTCAATGAGCTATTTAACTCGCAAATTAAACGGGGCCAGATCACATTGCTTCAAGTGGAACTTGTGAGATCACACGCCATCAATTGTCGGGGATTGGACGAATCAATTCTAGAAAATTATCATACATTGTCGTCATACATAGATGGTAATTGCTGGGTGTAATACAAAATGTGTAATAAATAACTACATATCATAAATAATAACGTGACTTTTATTGTTTTCTTTATTTTTACTCGTTACTAAAAACAACATAAAATAAATAATTTATTTAACATAAATAAGACAAGTGGTGATCGTAAGGCTTTATCGGTAGAATACCAATTTCTCTTAGGGCCGATTTTTCAATACTCAGATAAAGTATCAGACAGAATTTATTCGACAGATAGTAAAAATTGGATTTCTCAACAGTCAGATAGGCTCAATAATAACGCTATAATATAATAATAATAACGCTTCACACTCATAGGCATATCACATTATAAGACCGATAAACAGTCGAATAACTTTATTCGTAGTTATTGACGTTTTATCTGACGATTGAAAAATCGGCGCTTAGACACTCTTTACACAGTAGATTTGGGTATGGCAAACTTATCCGGGCGGTAGTCTACCACCTACCTAC
>DWNH01002071.1:0-10335 GCA_018249895.1 Tiana niger | reverse complement strand
CGTGACAGTTAATGAACAGTATTAATCCTTATCCAAATTTCTAAATTGCACCCGGGCGAAGCCGGGGCGGGTCGCTAATATTCAATAGAAAACAAAAGGTTGTACAATGTAAACATTATAATAAATTAAATTAAAAGAAAGCAAGTGAAGTAATTTATTGTGTCTCGGAAAGAGGGTGTGGTAGCCGGAGTTCCCTAAATACGAGGCGACTACCTTAGTCCTCAGATCTCTAAGATCGTAAATAGATTTGTTGCTGACAAATCTTTGTTGTTTTTTAATTCGACGAAAAATTTTACATGTCTAGAGAAAAAAAAGCGAAATACTAAAGAGAGTACGCAATAAAATAATTTATTAAACTGCGTCCAATCGCTTAACGAATTACAAAATTCTGTTTCATTACGCGAAACAATTAATGAAATGACACATTAACTGCTAAATGACCCGATAACTCTTAAAGTACCGAAATATTTTTGTCGTCATTAACTTAAATACGAAATTTAAATTACGACACTTAAATAGTACGACAAAACCGACTGAAACTCATTATGAAGGACTTTGGATACTAGTCTAGTATTTATATAAGTGTGCGACCTAGTTAAATAAAACACAGCTTCAGAATTTAACATGGCGGCTGTTTTCAATTGCAATTGTTATTGAATACGCAAAACGATATAGATTCATTAATGTACTTTATGATACGTTGCTACAAATGTATACAGTAATATGTGTTAATTTTGTACGTACAAACTGTGACACCAAACTATTGAAAAATCTTCTTTTGTAGCAACCCAATCACCGTTAGAAAATTACCTATCACTTACATAACACTGCAGTTGAACTAACTCGGTCACAATGGCCGAGGTCGTGCGCGTGCGCCGCTCGACACATTCACACATTTACCTGAATATCGGTACATATTAGTCACTTTTTAAATAGAACCTGCATGAAAAATATCATCAATATACTTGTAAAATATATTATTAAAAATTAAAAAGATTTTACGTACAAATTCTGCGTTGTTAAGTGAATATGGATGTGAAAATGGCGCTGATATGCATGTGTGTTGTTATGTTTGCGCGCGCTCAGGATTGCAAAGTTGGCGGGAAACGGGTAATGTGTCTTTTTTAATCTACTATCTTTATTTTTTTTATTTATAAGTCATGCATTGTATATACAATTCGGCCTTATTTTTGCAAATAAAGTTATTAATTGCTTAATACATTGTGTTTAATCGAAAACATATTTGCTACTGCCAACAAACTAACGGTATCAGTGTAAATAAGCATTACTTCACTTTATTTTCTTTCCTATAGGTAGATATATTAACAAGACAATTGTTCACCGTCGTCCGAGTTTGACTAATAGATAATGCTAGTAATAGGTATAATAATCCAGCGTAACGAAATTCTAACAAAAAAAAATAAGTAAGGAATCTGTACAATCGGTATTTAATATGAGGCAATCGTCGTAGTCCTCAGAAATAGTACCGCATCTATCTATATACGAACTCCGGAGCACTTTTGAGGTTGTCATGCTAGATGGCTACTTCTTTCCTACAAAAAAACAACAAAGTAAGTACAAATTACCAGACAGCAAATTTGGCGGTTCACAGCCGGCGTCCCAGAACATTGATTTTGTAAAATGGGAATAAAATCAACACAACTGTTATATAAGAAAAAGTTACTCGTCTTCGATCCTTCGTCTAAAAACAATCTGGGAAGATCTTATAAAGGAATGTTCTAACAACGCAAAATCTTCATTTACAATTGAAAATATGTAAAGCAGTTAGATTCTTAAGGCTCTGTCGGTTTCGCGCCTTGTAAATGTGCAAATCACATGAAGCAAAACATTACCATTAATTAGAATTTCAATGTTACCATATTCTACTAGTGGGTTTAATAGTAGATTTATCTACGGGGAGGAACAATTGCCACTCCCATTTCTACCAATAATAAATAATGTTATTTTGTTTCGGACAAAAAGCTGTTGTAACGTCCACGTAATTTGAGGTGATAATTGTAGTCCTCAGGAACTGCGACGTTTTTGTACCACCTGTACTTATATCTAAGTACAGTACAGTACACTGCAGTGTCTGTTCTGTAGAACTTTACGGCTTTCGACTTGACGTTGGAATTTGATGTCTGTAATATAAAGATCGGTGTTATAAGAGTAAGCAAGCTGAAGTAGCAGTGGGCAGGTCACATCGTTCGTAGGACCGATAACCGATGGAGAAGAAAGGTCCTGGACCACGTCTCGTCAAAAGGAGCACAGATTGCCCTCACCTTAATCCAACCTGAGATCACAAATTCGTTGCCACTTCTAAAGACTAAAATGGTCGCATACGTCTTCCGAAACACAATAAATTGCTTTACGGTAGATTTGGGTGTGGCGGTGGTACTTCCCCGAGCGACAGCCTCCGACCTACATGACGGTATGCATAAATCAAGTTCCACGTAGAGATAGCATCTCTACATAGAGACATACCTTATTATAATTACGTCTACACGTGCAATAAATCACGAATCACAATTAGAATTATAATTATGTTTATCTGTTCATCTATTTAGTGTGCGGACCACGAGCAGTGCTGTGGCGGTTGTTGTTTTAATGGCGAATGCATCGACAGTAAGTACAAATTATTCCATGTAATAATCTAATTAGCTTGCCGCATTATAAATGTAGTTGTTCTGCAACTTCGTCCGCGTTTCGTTTCTGAGACAAAGTAAACACATCTATTAATGAATTACTAACGCTTCACACTCATAACCCCACACTGGTATTCCCTGTGTCGTAAGTGCCATGAAGAATACAAAGGCATGCCATGGATTTCTGTTCCCGGTCTAAATGTTAGTGTAATTAACATTTAGACCGGGAACAGAAATCTCAATTAATCATTAAATCTTCTGCCCTATCGTAGGAAAATAAGTGAGGAATGAAACAAGGTATTTTGTCTAATTAGTGTAATTGGCTTACATGTCTTAATTGTATATATTATTAAGATTATACGGCGCTTTTTAGTTACCGTTCTTTTGTTAGTTTTGCAATGTTATTGGAAAGATAAGTTATATATAATATGAGACGGACATTATAAATACTTTATCTGTTTTAAATTATTTGCATTCGTTCCGATTGATTGAAAATATTATAGCAATCAATATCAATCAAATTACAAATAAACAATATTATTAAATATAAATTTATTTTACAATCAGTAACCAATCTGTTTAGAAATAATTATCTGTCACAAAATACACTAACATAAATAGAAAATCAAATACCAAAATATCAATTGATTACAATTCATTAGGAATATTTAAGCAATAAATGATACCATTTCAAACAAAAATCAATCCAACCAACAATCCAATAAAAGAAACCAATGATCAATTTATTTCACAATTTGTTTTACAATCAGTAACCAAACTGCTTGTAAATTGATCTAGCTCACACTCACATCTAACATAAACTTTTGGTAATCGACATTCTTCATACACTGTATTTGATTTTCCTCCCAAAAACGATATTGTTATGAATCAACCATCATTTCAAAATTTACTTTTTCATCAAAACACGCTCGAAAAACAATTCAAAATTCCCAATACTGCGCCTTTTGTTAGAAACAGAAAGTTTTCTTTATAGACATTGTGGCAAAACGGGAAATTGCCGGGTTTCCCATAAAACGAATAAAGTAACAGGATATACTGTTTTTGCTTTTGATTTGTGTTAAAGGATATTTGTTGCTGTTGATATCTGAAAGTAAATATTTGTTTAACTCTTACTCACTTCCATCCATGAATCAGTGAGAGAATTCAAGGGAATAAGCTAAATAAAGTAACAGGATATACTGTTTTTGCAAATGTCTTTTATATTTGTAGCTATGTTTAGCTATTACTGACTTTCATCCATCACTCAACCTTTATGGTATCGTTGACTCTGGTCTCTCCGGCTCTTTTTTCTTTGAAGCGGCGAACTAGTTTTTCAAAATGTACGAGCTGTATTCTGATAGTATATAACTAACATAGTTTTAAAATTAGATCAATACTTATTCCTTATCAACTTTTAGATCTAATCGTAAAATTATATCTCTCACTCAAAGTATAAACGAATTAATCAAATCTAATTATCATAAACGTGGGAGTTGACCCACCCAATTGACCTTTTAATGTAGATAATTTGCTAAATTAAATTCTCTACAATTTTTCTAACGTATAAATAAATGTAATTCTTAAATAAAACCTGTTTTTGACCTTAGACTATAACAAAGTCATTTTTGAATAAAAATTTAAACTTCAGGAAATATCCTATGGAATCGTGATACATCGCATTACCATAGACTAATCCAAAACTTTTTAACTTTTTCTTCCACAGCGTGCAGATAATTTATAGATAATTTGCTAAATTCAATTATCTCTACAATTTTTTTAACGTAAAAATAAATCAACTTCTTTAAGCCTGTGCTTGTACTTTACAACGAAGCCATGTTTGAATAAAATTTAAACTTCAGCAAACATCCTGTGCAATCTTCATGCAATGGATTACCATAGACTAATCCTTAACTTTTCCACAGCATACAGATCGTGCCTGACATTGCTGGAAGTGTGCAAAGACCATGTCTGCATTGGTGAGGAGAGCTGCGTTGTGTTTGTGCCCCCGCAGTGCAGTGGATGCGAACCCATACCGTTATGTCGCGACTTGAGTGAAGCTTAGGGAAGAGTGCTGTGTAAAGATTTCTATCTAGACTGTTTAAGTTCCTACGAGTTCTTTCGTATTTTAATGTTATCGTTATTGTTAAATAAATATAAAGGAAAATTGGTATTCGAGTACGAAGTACGTAATAAATTTAGTAATATTAGTACTACCAATAATTATTTATTATTTAAGACCAAACGGTAGTTATTTATTAAAACAAATCTCGCTTTAATTAAGAAATATTGAGGGGATATAACATTGTAAGTTCCCGCGTCGGGAAATTGTGTTTTATCAAATAAATGTTTTCAATGTTGGTAGTTAATTTTGTATTTGATAAAAAAATTAATTACATCGACTATAAAATATAGATCTTTTATCCTTATTAAGAATCCATCAAGCGATTTTACAACACAATAACAAATAATATTGTTATATTATAATAATCTGACAACTAATAAACATAAATAATTTTAAACACATACTTACATACATACATACATACATACATACATATGTAGATAGTTTAACACCTAGACACAGAACAATCATTCGGGCTCATAATATGAGCTAGGCTCAAGACCCAAGAGCTAGACCAGTCAAAAAGTCAGTATAGAAATAAGTGTAAGAAATATAATAAAATACTTGTCCTTAGTATTAAACTGTTAGCTACTAATTTAATTGTAAAAATATAATATAAAAATAAATATAACCTATGATATACTATACAGGTAATTGTTATTAACACTTAATCGTTTTACTTTTCTTTTATTAAAGTTGATTGTTAAAATAAATTTTCTTTTACTTACTTATTTAGGTACTAAATACGCCGATCATTTTTACGCAAAATGTAACGAGAAAAAAGTTTTTTCAGGCTATAAGTTATTAACCATCGAATAATAGAGCCGACAGTCTACTTATCATCGGGACAATTTGTCAAGTTATCTGCCCCATCATCTAGATGTACTTTACCTTATTAACCATTCATAGAGTCCGAAGATAATACGTACCTAATTTTTCACTTTAGGTACTCTGGCACGAAATTCATCTGGTTATTCAGAGATGGGTATATAGATGAGAATAGATACATGAGACCCCAAGTACAACTGCTAAAGTTTTACCTAAGGTTTTATATCGGTACATTGTTACTCCTATGTACTACGATGATCGCCTTAATGTAGTTAAATGGATTCTGCAACTCAGAATTTGGAAAGGAATTAAAATTAGGGAAGGAAATTTTATAAATATCTGTTACAATCGTGCATTTTTTGTTTTCTTTGGTAGGTGTATTTAAAATGTTTACGTAGAAATATCAACGAAATTAAAATGTAATTTTAGCGATATACTGAACTCAACTAAGAAATACCTAATACGCATTAAGACTTAGAAATAAAGGTATTCGTATATTTGTTAGTATATAAATATTCAAATACGTAAAAAAGACAAAGGGCCTTCCCATCCCAAACAAAATGTTTGCGAGAATATAAACTGTTATTGACAGCGGATCTGTCAATAACAGTCCAGATTTAACTTGGTATTCTAGAGTGAATCGGCGTCACGAAATTTTGACGCATAAAATATAAACAATTCCCTTGAGGACGTGACACAGTTCAATCCACGTGACAGGTTATTTCAATCATATAGGTACGAAGATAGCAGTACTTACTATTGTTTGATTGCTTACCTAATTTTAGATCCATCCGAGATCTTTCTTTAGAGCTTGTACCAGCATTGTACACTTTTGGATTTTCCTATTTATTTGCAAATACTCACGAATATTTTGTTAGTTAAAGAGAGCGGTTACCGGTTACCATGCCGGTCCACCATTCGAAGGGTCCTGGGTTCGATTCCCGGCGGGGCAGAGGTTTAAATGATGAATTTAGATATCTGTTCTCGGTCTGGGTGTTAGTGTAATTGTCTGTGTGTGTGTCCATGGTCACGTCACAAGATCCTAGAATCTTAGTGTGGGGCTATGAGTGTGAAGCGTTATTATTATTTACTCTATTGTGATCGAGTTAGCTTTACATTTATAGTGAGACGTAATTAGGTCAACAATTCTATGGGACCCTGGTAGTAATTTGAATATTAATATAGATATATGTATATATGTGTGAGATAGTATGTGTGCGTCACATAACACATTAACATCGCTACTAAAATTCGCTCAAAGGACGATCAACAAGGTTAATTTTTACGACCAATTTGTTTCACTTCGCGACTACCACAAAACGTAAAAACATTCGCATGAGGTTCAAACAAAATGCCGGAATTCATACCATCGATATATTCCTGGTCTAAATAAGCGGATGTTGTAGTAAAATCAACCGGAATTTCCATTGTTCCCGCGAATTTTCGTGGACAAAGCGTGCGCGGTTGCATGGTCTCTTAATTAAGTTATGTTTTGTGATCGAGTTGGCGCTAGAGGCATTGAACCGTGACGGGGTCAGTGGTCCACTATGATCCCGATAGTCGCGTTACTGGTTAATTCGTACGTAAATAGTAATCGAAAATATAAAATCGCTGCCATTATTAAAAGTTTTATATGTATATGCCTTGGTACTGCAGCACATAATCAAGTTATTTGTTTTCAATGTTGTTGTTATTTGTTGCAAATGTTTTCACTTTTTTATGATGTAAAAATTTGCAATTGTACAACAATGGGTATGAATGTATTTGTCACAAATATTAGCTGATATATAACTGCTCTGTACCTACTTAATTAGTCCAATTTTATTTAAGTTTAGTATAGCAACTAAATATCACTGTTTTTTGCAGACCTAAAAAGGTAAATATGGTCTGAACTAAATGACTATACTATCTTTGTAGGTACCTATCCATATATTTTATTTTATTTTTATTGCCTTAAATTAAGAAAATCGCTAGATAATCTTTTGAACAGTTCACCCAAATATTCTCACACTGTAATCGCTTATCATTGTCAGTAAATGCAATTGTTATGATTAATTTCATCTCTGTCGTGTCGGTAGTAATAATGAAAGTGCGGTCATTGCATCGGGGAATAAAGAATGATAGTTGACCAGTGGTACATATGCTGCTGTGATTACGCGTCCAGCAAACCATCGTCCGTGTAATGAATTAACAGATGCTACAGCTGTCGCAATTGTCGGGCACTTACAGTATACATTTCCTTGTGGTGAAGCTTTATCCACATATACATGTAAGACACCACCATGTTTATTGCATTCACTTATAACATCATCTCTTATTTCAATATCCCAACTTGGATTAGTTTCTCTGTAACAAATGAAATCATGCAAATTATCCCTCATTTAAATAATTCCCATTTAATGTATGGTACCTGGCACTACCTTAAACACATTGGCTTTGGATAGAGATGGATTGGCTAGATTCACTTTAGTATCTGTAACGCTTTGAAGTTGGCTTCTCATACACAGAGTATGATATTTATTAAATACTGTAAAAAACAATATTGATTATTTGTAATTTCCGTGTGTTACTTTACTAATGTTATTGGGGAACTTACTAACATTACATCAGATGGGATTATGCATGATTCAAAAAAATGGGAGATATCCAAAGTTTTGAATCATGCATCCAGAACACATCAACCTATATCAGCAATCCATCCAGGGATCAGCCTTTAATTGTCCACTGCTGGACATAGGGCCTCCCCTAGTTGGTGCCACTCCGTCCAATCCTGAGCTCTTAGAATCCAATGGTTTCCAGTTATCTTCTTCAGTTCATCAGTCCATCTATCTGGGGGGCGCTGTGCCCCTTTTGATCTAATCAATTATCTCTTTCCAAAGCATGATGTGTATTATGTACTGCCTGGTATTGTATTTTAAGTTAAACTACTGGCATATACTTACGTGGCTGGGTCAAACATGTTATTCAACATAAAACACTGTGTTGCTATAGGTGGTGCAACTTGTGGCTGGGGAGTGATTAAAGTTGAACCAGAACCCATTAGGACTGAAGCTGCAGCTGGTGGAATCTAAAAATCAATTATTAAAATTCATGAAATATTCTCCTTAAATCAATAACTAAAATATTACTCTGATACAACAATTATTAATTTATAATATATGGCAACATCACCATACACATGACCACAATCTGTTCATTTTAGAGCTGGTCACACATAAGAAATTGAATATTAACATAGTAGGTAACAAGTATGTAATTTTCCAATGCTTTGTTGATATACTTACTTGTAAGCCAGTGCCTTCAGCAAGTTTAAACATAAGCTGTAGTCGACCTGTTGCTCCCAAATCAACTCCAGCCCTATCCAACTCATCTGCATCAAAGCGAGTACTGGTGCCACCATCAGTGCGTTCTGTTACATTGCCCACTTTCATTGGTCTACCAGCTAATTCAAATCCATTTAATTGCTCCATAGCTTTTTTCGCATCAGCGGCATGGTGGAACTATACAAAACAAGATTTGAAATTAGTACACTTTCAAATTGCATTGAAAACATAATATATAATAACTATAGAAAGGTTTATTACCGTAAGGAAACCATATCCTTTACTCTTTCCTGATTCAGGATCGGTCATAAGTTGAATATGGTCAATTTTTCCAAAAGGCTCGAATATCCCTCGCAGCATATCTTCAGTTATATTAAAATGCAATGATCCAACATACAGTCTTGTTGGTCCATTGCTGGTCTTTGGTGCAAGGTTTGGTAAAGTATTACCAACTCTATTCTTTTCTGCTTGAGTGTGTTGAACTATAATGGGAATGCCAAGCAGCTTTTGTCCAGTCAATCCTAAGGCCTGCAAAGTGGTAAAATTGTAAAGGAATGGTATTCATGGTATTATGGGTGGGAGTAATTAGTTTTAAAACTGTTTATTTTTACTACTAATTTTTTTAGTCTTAGTTAATTGATCATTTTATGATAACAGCATAGTTACAATAGACAAACTGTTAAAAATACCAATAAACCAAATCAATACACAAATAATTTATATTTACTATTATAATATATCAAATGTGAACTGGCAATACGTCCTACCTAATTTTTTTCATGATTTTACTTTTGAATACCATTTAGTACTTTTTCATACCATACAATAATATTGCAAGAAAGCCTTCATAGAATGAAAAGATTTGAAGTAAAAAAATTGTTTTTTAATAATTATGTGTTTTTTCTTATAACATAATCTTCTACATATTCGAAAAAAATAAGTTTTTTCTTTTATATTTACTGTGCACTTAATTCGTTTTCATATAAACTCTCCAGTCCCAGGTCTGCTGGAAAAGATTTCATCATAAAATAAGCAGAACCTCTGTACAATAGCATATTATATCCTTGTTTTTATTAAGTTTAAGTGTACACAAACTGTTAAATAAACAAAATAAAGATAAAATGCTAAGAGAATTAAAGAGAACAGCTCAAAACGAAACATTCGAGATATTTAATGATACAATGCCACAATGTCCTTATGCAACAATAATAAGCAACCTAAATTTATTGTCATTTAATACAAATTTATAAGCATTTGCGAAAATGAGAAACACATGAAGCATATGTATATACTAAACAATGTGTAACATATACATTAAGGAACAATGTACCATTGGAATGTCGATACCTCTGGGCTCAAAAGTCGTAAAGGACATTATACGCCCTGTCCTTTACGACCTTTGAGCCCAGAGGTATCG
>DWNH01002070.1:0-10338 GCA_018249895.1 Tiana niger | reverse complement strand
TTCTTTGTATGACGTAGGAATCAGATAAGAAGGGATTTTCCAAAATTCTACCCCTAAGAGGATGAAAAACGGGGGCAAAGTTTGTATGGGACAACGTGGTTCCTTGGTCCAATCTACTTCAAATTTTGCATAAAAATTCTTTAACAGAATTGATGGAAGACGTGATGCGTATTATCTCATTTTTGTATGAGTTATCTAATTTTGTTTAATCTACCTAACTTTATTAATAATTTATAAGACGAAAGATAAAATTGTACTTTGTTGATTTTTGCCCATAGACTAAGAAGATTAAGAAGCAAAGAGAACTAAAACTAAAGAAATGAAAAGGCAAAGGTAATATAATAAAAAACCTTTATTAGGTTTACACTACACTAGACTACGTTTAGAATAATCTGTTAAAGTAGTTAATATCTTGTCACAGATTAGGTAGACAAAGTGTTTAATCGTGGAGTATGAGTACCTATGGAAACCCATTACTCACATCTAGTGAGAGCGGAAATCAATGTTTAGCAATCTCTTTGTACTCAAGGTCTACTTATGAAATCAGGAAATTTAAAGGTACAGGTAAGAAAACAATTCCAAACCAAAACGTGAATAAATGAGTGCAGTTGTATAGCAACCATAGTTACACATACCTATTCTGATAAAATTTCGGGTACCAACTTCATCAAAAATAAAGATGCACAGTTTTTTAATAATTGCCCTTGAATTGAAAGAGTGATCACAACTATACTATAGTATAGGAATAGTTTATGGTTTTGATTTTTAAGGTAAGGAACCATAAAAAAAGAAAAATATTAACGTCAATTAAATAAAAAAAATCATAAAATGTGCCTGTAAATAACCATCGCTCACATATAAAGACAAAGACACTAACGATCATACTGAGAATAGATATCTTATCATTTGAACTTCGGCTCGTTGGAGATATAACCCAAAATGTCGCCATGCAGGTCATAATGGTTCTAAGTCACATTTTTTTTGTTTTGAATGGAGCCAAGACTCAATAAAAAATCTTTTTAATCTATGTTAATGACATTGACGTATTTTTAATACCTAAGTTTGACAATCATATGAGTTACTTACTGTGTTATTATTGATTCTTGACAAATAACTGGAATCACGTAATGTTATTACATTAGTTTCATTCGTAAAACGTTTCAAGCGTTTACGTACAAGTGAAAATGATCCGCAACACTTTGAAACCTCAATTTATATCCACAAATCATGGGGTAAGGTCACACAATATAATGAAGGCTAGCACACTCAATAGAGTATTTGTTCAGTTAATAAATATTGGACAGATTACATTAATTTTGACTCCTCAATAACCTCTTCATAACTCTACATTATCAATTAAATTATAATTACTTTTATAGGCGTAGCCAAAGGTGAAAGATATTTGTAAAAAATTTGTTGTAAGTATAAATAAAAAAAATCGTTAAAGTTGTTATATTTATTTTAGTTTCAAAGATGTCAACACACAGCCAAGCTTGATGCCATAAGAGAAAAGCTACGAGAAGGTCCAGGGCTTGCCGACTTCATATCTGAAGAGAGGCCCAAAAACTGGGATGACTATGAAGGCAAGCTGAAAAGAGAGAGGGGAGAGTCGGAGAGGTTGAGGCTTCCTCCTTGGCTGAAGACATCTATCCCTACTGGTATATGACTATTTATTTCGTTGTTCTAACTTTGCATATATTAAAAAAGTTAAGTAACTTAATTTAAACACAAGTTATCAAAAATGAAGACAAACTTTAAAAGTGTGATACAATTACACACACTATGATTTACACACACTTAAAAAATTAACTTAGAAATCTGTACTCTTTTAGTTACATACTTCAGTTACATTTAGTTACTACTTAGTTTACATAGTTAGCAAGTAAAATGTATACCAGTGAAAAATTAGAGGTGTATGCGGGGATCGAACCCGGACCTACCGGAACGGTAGGCCGAAATTCAACCACTATTCAACAACTAGGCTAATTCAAAGTAAATAAAGTATAATCCAAAGAAATATTCATTCAAAAAAATAATTCCAGGTTCAAAATTCACTGCATTAAAGGAGCAACTGCGTAGTCTGAAGCTGAGCACAGTCTGTGAGGAAGCGAGATGCCCGAATATTGGAGAATGCTGGAGCGGAGGCAAACATGGCACATCTACAGCTACGATAATGGTATTAAACAATTTATATTGTATTTGACTGGCCTCTTGGTGTAATGGTTAGCGAACCTGACTGCTAAACAGGAGTATGTGGGTACAATCCCCACCCAGAACAAATGTTTATGTGATGAGCATGAATATTTGTTCTGTATCTTATTATTTATTTATTTATTATTATTATTCAATTAGAAGGTTCAAACTCTTCATTTGTAATTAATTGTAATGAATAAAACAATTTCATTGGTTTCATTTCATCTGCAGTTAATGGGCGACACATGCACTAGAGGCTGCATGTTTTGCTCAGTGAAAACGTCTCGGGCTCCGCCCCCGCTCGACCCCGAGGAGCCGCGGAACACCGCGAGGGCGATACACGAGTGGGGGCTTGGGTACATCGTGCTCACCTCTGTCGATAGGGATGGTGAGTTGAGATTCGTGTAACAAACTCAAAAAGCTGTGGAGGATTTAAGAGTGGTTGGTGTGAACTACCACTGCCACGCCCAATTCTACCGTAAACCAAAGAAGGCTGTGGATTGCAGAAGTACACAAACATGAGGCGACCATCATAGTCAGAAGTAGCCACACATCTATTTGCGATCTCAGGTAGGACTAAGGTACTGCCTGAACTTGTGTATGTATATCTATTGGTTGCAGTGACCATTTAACACCAGGTGACCTGCACGCTCGTTTGCTACTTTTATTCAATAAAATGGTTAATATACTTATAAAAAAGGATCAATAAAAAAGGTACATTTCTTCAATAAAAATGCAAACGAAGTGAAACTGGAAATGAAGGCGTCCGAGCGGATGAAGGCGCCAGTACATCTGATCCGAAAAGAGAAACCGTTACATATTTACCTAAAATTCAAGGCTATATTGACGATACAATCACAACCCAATTTTTTTATGTGTTAAACTTTGATTGTAACCATAACAAATTAATTCCAACAGATTTGCCCGATGGTGGCTCATCGCATATCGCTGAGACAGTAAGGGAGATAAAAAGACAGTGAGCTATAATTTAATTATAGAAATAGTGTATGTATGTATGTATGTTATTATATATGTATGTAGTGGTGTATGTATGTATTAGTATATTTAGTTTTAGTAATTTGATATTTCATTCTTATTTTTATTTATACTGCCTTCGCAGTTTCCAACTCCCTAAGGTTGACTGGGAGAGAATGCTTTTAGCATTAAGTCCGCCTTACATTTGTCAATAAAGTATAAATAAATAAATATCTTATATGTAAAAATGAATGTTTGTATGTATGTCCTTTATAGAATCGTTTGATCATGTGATTATCTTTAGCAAAGTTGTTGTGCATGAGCCCACGAAGGTTTCAGAGTTGGTACGACCAATTTTCGATAGATGGCGCCACTGTCATTCCAATGAATTGCCGTGACAGTTAATGAACAGTATTAATCATTATCCAAATTTCTAAATTGCACCCGGGCGAAGTCGGGGCGGGTCGCTAGTTTAAAATGATTTGTAAAATATTGTAACTTTTTAAATTTTATATACCCGAAAAACATGCTTCGAGCTAAATATCATTAACGTAACAGCTTTATTCCTACCCATATTGGTACAAGTAAATGGTTTTTGTCTTGGTCTTTAACAATAGGCATTTAGAGCAAAACTGCTAGGGCA
This sequence comes from Tiana niger, assembly GCA_018249895.1. Taxonomy (NCBI): domain Eukaryota; kingdom Metazoa; phylum Arthropoda; class Insecta; order Lepidoptera; family Hesperiidae; genus Tiana; species Tiana niger. Next base: position 6,527 of record DWNH01002070.1, on the reverse strand, counting down.
TAAGATTCCTATAATTATATTCGATGTTCGATTTGTCTATGTAAAAGCCTCCTCAGCTCCTTTTGTCAGAGCCGGATCAGCATTCTCGAAAATTTCTTTTGGAATTTACATACATTATGTATCTTCTTCAGCAATATCTTCAGTATGCGGCACGTTGCCTCTTCAGCGTGCTTGTTTAACTGTCAGTATACGTATATACCTTATCACGGATTTTAAGCTTTCATGTCCCAGAGCTGTACGTTATCTCTCGTAGGTTAATGACCGATATTTAATCACCATTTTTTGTGATACTAAGACCTTGTATCACAAAAACTACTAGTACACTTGACTTAATACTTGGTATTGCAACTTTCATATAGTACCCACGGGATGTAAACGGGATGTAGGCTACCGCCCGGGGACGTACCGCCGCCACACCCAGTCCTACCGTAAAGCAATTTATTGTGTTTCGGAAAGTGGGTGTGTTTGCCGGAGTTCACTAAATACGGAGCGACTATCTTAGTCCCCAGAAGTAGCAAGGCAACTATTTGCGATCTCAGGTAGGATTAAGAGACTCCCTGAAATTGCATGACCACTTAACACTAGGAGGCCTGCCTGCTCGTTTGCTACTTTTATTAAAAACAATAATAATTCAAAGGTAAAATTGGATGGTTTATGCAACTACGCCAAAATATAGAAAACTCGAAAATCTCAAAAATATTAATTTAGTTCCCGTTAGTATTATGCTAAGGATATTAAATTTAAACCTTAGTTTCGTAGATATAATGTTATTCGATGTCATAAAATTCGTTTCCCCTTGACATAAGTGTATTATATAACAAGGACTTTGTTGAGGTACATTTTTTCAGGTGCAAACCTGGTACGAGTTGAATCTATAACAAAATATTAATTTATTTTGAATTTTGCAATGTAACATATTTTCTATAAAGCGGAAAATTTAAATGCTACGTAAGGTAGCAGTTGACTCACAAATTTCTACATGCTTCAAAGTATTACTTTAGAAATATTCTTGGAATTCGTTGTCTGTGTGTCAGTGGATTAGTTACGAACGGTTCTGTGTTGTGCGCAATTTGTTTCCTGCGACACCATTGTTTTTGGCGCTTGGCCTTCGATAGTACCTACATATGTACATACGTAGCTCGTGTGTACTCATATATTTTAAAGAAATCGTCTCTCACATTCTGGTGATCTTGCTTGGTTATACTCTTATTTTTAATTATTTTTAAAACTGCAATTATTGTCATAATGACAATTTTAAAAATAACGTAACAGGAAAAAGCTGAGCTAAGAAGCGGGAAATCTACATACGTAATGTAAATTTAATCTATTGGTAACTGCTTGTGATTACTGCTTACAATTTAATAGGTTATCATACTTGTTATGCAAACTCTTTAATTATGGATTAGTTTCTACAATTTCATAATATACATATTCAACTAAAATCCGGTAAACTTAAATATAAATATGCTAGGATAATTCAAACACTGACAACCGAATCAAATCAAATAAAATCCTTTATTTGGTGGATTCATCAGGCAAAACAAATCCCGGTAAAAGGCATACAAATACTTAAGAAGTCTGATATTATGTATTTCTATATTTTAAATAAAATATCTCTACATCCAGACAAAGACTGATCTTTGTCTTTTTCATTACACAAACATTAATCCTGGGTGAGTCTAAGCCCCGACCTCGTTCACAGTGCGGCTCACTATCCTCCAATCCTCATTTTAAGACAGTTTTCGACTCACCATTTTTTGTTTTAATAAAGACATAAAATCACGTTTCTGATAATTTTTTTAAAATTCCAGTTCCACACAGGAGTATGCCAGGAGATCCTCTTCAACGGCTGGATGACTACGTCAGCGCTGGAGCTGTTCGGTTCGGCGGTGGCCATCTTCCTTGCCGGCATTTTGTACGAGGGGCTCAAGTACTACCGGGAGGCGCTCCACGCCAGTGCCTCCACTGCCACCGCAGACTCGCAGGTCAACATCACGAAGAATGAATGCGGCAATAGAGGAGCGTGTGCTGGTACTGCTGTTGTTAAGTAAGTGGATGTAAACGATTTATGGATAAGGTTTAAATAAATAACTTCCATGTGAAAATGCCTTATATACGCTTTTTCATGTTGAAGTTCACTATTTTGAGTGTTGTAGTTGAGTGAGTATTATAAATTATGGTCATGTAACCTTAAATAGGACCGAAGGCCTCTCTAAAGGTGATAACAACATAATTCTGTTACTCGTTTTCAAAAAATAAGATTTGTAAGATACTATAAACAGTTTTTCAAAAACCTCATACAGTATCATAGTCATGCGTTGGTACTCCAGATCATACATAGATGCGTTGCTGAGGAGTAAGGTATTATCGCCGCGTATTTAGTATCTTCTGGCAACCATTCGACAATCGAAAGAAGCCCAAAATACAATAAATAGCTCCACTGTAGCCGTGGATGTAGCGGTAGCACTTCCTAGTCGGCGGAGCCTGGCACCTGTACAATCTAATTATTAACCGACTAACCTGACCTTTCATTTCAGATACTCCATGCTTTCAATGGGTCATATCATCCAGACGCTGCTGCACGTGGTACAAACGACAGCGTCCTACATCCTGATGTTGGTGTTTATGACTTACAACGTGTGGCTGTGCGTGGCGCTGGTGCTCGGCTTAGCTGTCGGATACTTCTTTTTTGGATGGAAGAAAAGTACCGTCGTCGACGTCACTGAGCACTGTCAATGATCCTGAGCTAAAACTGTTTTAAATCTATAAGACTTGCAACAAGTGTATATGAAATGTTGTTTCAAAAGTATTGTATTGATTTCAAAACTTGGCTTAGAATTTTTATGACACTATTTATTATTATTAATCCTAACTATAACTTTATACCAGGAGCAATATTAAAAAATATTTATATGATATACGATTAAAAGACGTACTTCGTATAATAATATGATTCCTTTAATATCGTATGTATTTAAATATAAATTTATACAGGGTAAAAAATATGCCTTGTGGCACACCTTTGTAACGAAATAAGTAATTTTCCTAGTTGTCGAATATTCGGTTATTTTAGAGAAATAGTAACAAGATAATTTAATGTAGGTACGGTGAAACTCAACATTATTATCTGAGAGATGTAACGTGTTTGAGGTCTGTCGATATTATTGTTAATCTTGCCTATGATAATAAAAAACATTCCATGTATAAGTATTATGTGAGTATTCAACAAGTTATTCGCATGTAAGTATCAATTAATTTTACTACGTTGCCTTCGCCTCTGGTCGTGACTAGAGCAGGATAGCTTTCGATCTAGTAATCCCAAGATCCCATAAATGAAAAAATTATTCAGAGGCTTATTTAATTGAAAACCCTGAACCAAACAAGTTAACGAAAGATTTTATCATAAGTTTTTTTTATAGTAATTGCCGGCGCAAGTGCGGCTGTTGACCTAGCTACTTTTAAATAAGACTTTATTTAGGTACATTTCATTAAGAGATTGCCTGCTTTGTAATTTTATAATACAAAAGGACATTAAAAAACATGACTGTATTTTTTTTTATTTTCAACGACATTTTTATTTATTTACGTATTTTATTTAGCTATTATTTACTAGATCAAGTATTTTGTAACTTAAATAAGTATTAATTATGACATATATTTTTGGAAGGAATATACAAATAAATATTAAAACTTTTTAAAGGTTTTATGTACTTCAATAATTCTCTAAAACACTTGAATTTTTTGGAAAACAATTATTATTACCAGATGATATGTATCTATTTAAAAACTTTGCTGATTACGAGTAAGTCTTAAATTGATCAAAAGGACTATTCTATGAGGTAAGATAAGAAAAAAGAGTGTGATATGGAAATATAGTTTTATATATTCAACACCTATTATTAATTGTGCTATATTACTTGACTGTAAAACCTCAAATTGCCCACAATATCAATATTTCTGTATGTTGACGATGGCGCTAATATTTTCGTCAAGAAGGCAATACTGTCAATGTCATCAGAAATTATCTAGATATTGTGCAACATGTTTTTAAACCATAATTCTGAAGAAAACATTAGGGTGTGTAAAGATAGAGCGCACGACAAAATTCGTGCCTTAGTGTGCAACTGTGCATGCGCTTAAGTATTCGCAAGTTTTACTTGAAATGATAAAAATACATACGCAATACGTAGTAGGCCGTCACGGTAAGCAGGCACGGTGGCTTAGACTCGGCTTTCTTTATTGTTTCGTGCTTTCCCAGAAAGCTGAAAACAGTTCTCAATTATGTTTTATGAATTTTTTTATGCTGCAGTAAATACTGTATAAATATACCGCACTATTTTTACAAGAACTTTTTCAATTATAGCATTTAATAATCTTTTTCTATGTATCCTAATGAACTTCACATTCGATGGTCAATGTTACTATTATTTTAACTTTATATTAGAGGACTGCGTCAAATATCTCCCAACCAACTTCCTACGAATATAAAGTGTATAGATAATTGTAATGTGTGCCAAAATGTATGACACATACGCCTCCATACATTAGGTGTATGTGTGTACTATGTCTAATGATCGTAGCAATAATCGCTCAAGCAGTTATATTATATAATAGATAAATGATAATTAAGCTACTTCCTTGTCTAATATGAAGTAAGTAAACATTTGTGATATTATCATGTCGTGGTTTGAAGTATAATAAAAAACTGTTTGTAAATAAAGTTTGTTTTAAAACGTCGGTTAATCTGTACGATACAGAGTGAATAAAATTGATATATGTTATAACATGGTTTTTATTTTCCTTCCTTTCGAAACCTATATAATATCAAAACTAAGCAATTGTATTTAATGCCATTAAATCTGTATTTAGCTCGTCATTCTGTAATGAGGAGCCCATACCCTGCCTGAATTTCGACCTACCTGTGCGGTAGGTCTGGATACAATACTTGAACACACTATTTTTTCATGGTAATAGGTTCGAACATTGATACGTGCGAACGAATACTATCAATAATATTTTTGAATAAATACAGGTTTTCCAAACCTGCATTCGTACGGGTTCTCCATAACGTTCTCCAAAGGTCCAGACCATGAATCTTGAATTGGTCAGAATTATTAAATATGCCATAAACTGCTCCTTCAGCAATAGGATAGTAATTAGTTAATACAGACAATAAAGAATAAGAAATGAAATGAAATTATTTTTATTCATTACAATTAATTTACATACACTTAATGAAAGTAAAAAAATCAATGAATTCATGGGCTTGACCGGGAGAAAAAAGCCGGCGGAAAAAAAAGGTATAAGGTAAAGTATTGAAAAACAGTATAATTCCTCAAAATACAAAACATGAGGAGAGCCGTTGCCTCGTATTTAATAAACTCTGGAAACCACTTATTCTGCAACACAATAAAATGCTTGACGACAGTAATTAGTGTGGCGGTAGATAGTATTTGTACGATTGGCGAACTGCATCAGCTAGAGCTCGATATTGAAGCTTTTCACCCTCAGTTTGAAACATGATAACGGAATATCTGTTAAAACTATCAGTTATCACTGAGAGCTTAAGATTATCTTTGGCTCAGTCGAGCGGAAAGCGTTCGATCGATTTGCGCACGCCACTAATCAGGCTATCTTAATCGTAAGCGTCTTATGTGTTCTTACAGACTTATTATTTTAAAATCTTTTAATAATAAAACAGTTTTTTTTTCAACCGACTGTAAAGATTCTCCATATAGTTAATTATTCGATACAAAACTTGCAAATCTATACATTAATTAAGTAATATACACAAAAGTAATTAGGAACCTTCAAAAAGCTTCCCATTTTAATATCACATCACTAGAAATATGCCAATAACAATTGTTTTAGGCTCCGCTTTATTTATACTGTAAAGGTATGAAATGCGTGCATACAGTAGGTACACATATTACCTAAATATTACTATAGCCCATGAACATGAAGATTCAACCTTAAATAGTACCGAAATGACCTCGTACATAATGCGTTGCGACTCCCGACGACTAAAATAATAGATAAGTCACCCACCGTAGACATGGGAATACAGGTGGCTGTTTTACACTTTCTGCGGTAAAATAAATAAAAAAAGCTTTTAAAATCTGTTTAAAAAAATGTGAGACTGTTGCGACAGTCGGTCTTATTTTAATTGTAATAAACAACATAATGTACTAATGTACATGTACGTGTGTATGTACCTACTTCCACCTGTGCAAACAAACGAACAGGCTGCAAGAAAATGACTCACTCCGAATTCAACAATTAGTTATTGTTGTTTGTACAATGAACACAAGTATTTTCGATTTTTCGTGTAACATTTATTTTATGCTCCCTCTTTTACCTAAATCTTGAATTCCTTTAAGAAAAAAAAGTGTGTGTGTACTTATGTACACGCGTTAGCAGTTATACTTCTTTGGCGTAACAAGATAAAACTCTTTTTAAAAATTTTATCTTTCGCCTTATTTTACGTTTGTAGAAAAAACGACACTAACAATAGAAAAAAGGTATTT
>DWNH01002069.1:0-10340 GCA_018249895.1 Tiana niger | reverse complement strand
CCTAACTTTACTTTTGTAAGTATTAGTCATATTATGTAGTGCATTTACTTGCTTCGCAACACTATATCTTAGTACAAGTGTAATAATAATAACCTTTGAACTAATAATAACCTACATCTGAGGTACCTAACGTCATTTTCAATCTTTAGATTTAACTTGTAAAATATTTACGTGTGCCCTCTCATAGGAAGAGAGCTGAACATTTTCCTATCGTTACTTTTGGTCCAAACTCTGCCTCAGACGTAGAAAAATTAATCCAAAGCATATTTACAACAGACTTTCTTCCATTAGTCTATTTGACAAGAGTTACATATATTTCTCATACAAACCAACATATATAAATTCATATACAAACGACGCTTATCGATATGTGAATAAGATTAAAAAAACAATAATAATCATTTAACCTTCATACTACAAGAATGCATACTTTTATTATAAATCTACCTATTGGAATGGGTATATAAAGAAAACTACATAACGTATTCTACTGGATATGAATCAAAACATTACCAATCTATTTAAGATTTTCCCCATTGACTAGGCAGCAATCTACTTGGATTTGTAAATCCCATTCTATATAGGTACTAGAAATGAAACAGGAAACAAGAGTTTAATAAGAATATAAAGATGTTTAGTTTAGAATTTTGGTTTATAAGATTCTCTTCTTTTATTTCCTTGCAGTTGTCATTAGCGTGCTTATCTTTCTTTCGTGCATCTCTTTAAAGGAACTAGAACCTTGCCTGACTTTCTGAACGTACCAGCTTATTAAGCTGCTAAAGAAGACACACTTCCGATTTAAAGAAGCTCTTCTGTATCAAGAAGTTACAATTTTTGTCTTATTAGAAGCTTGTCAAAATCATCACCTTCAAACGTGAAACAACTGTCTGTTGCAATTTGCTTTGTTAGAATAATGAACAAAACCTGTGAAATGGCTAACAACTACACTTTGACACGTCCGTTTCGGATTCAGATGGCTTGATTACGTTGTCACGTTCTTTTAGCTCGAAGGCATCCGCCTGAAATTACAAAATGGAAATGGATAACTCATCAAAGTTAGGAAAATCATAAATATTTCATCATGTTCACATAACAGTGACAGATCTACTTAATGTTAAAGTTTATAGGGCAGCCAATATCCGTAACTGAGATAATTCATTTTTCTATGAGCACTTATATAATTAAAACACGCAATATCCATATAGCCCATTAAATTCTAAGACCATACCTTAGTCTCTCTATATTCCCTGATTTTTCTGGCTAGGGTAAGAAAAGCTTCTTCAATGTTTATGTTGCTCTTACAAGAAACTTCGAAAAATGGCATATCAAAATCATCAGCAATCTGGAAATAAAAAATAATGTTTAGTCATGATTGTTTTTGGTAATGCCTGAAGTTGCAAGTAAATGTTCGTGACCACTTAACGCCAGGTAGCCTGCATGCTCGTTTGCATTGTTGCAGTGTTTGTTTCATCCAAAAATTTATGTGTAAAAATATATTTTCTAGAAATTTTTTCTTGTTATTGTGTGTTAATGTCTACACATAGCGCTGCTACATTTGAATAAATCTTTGTTCAAGGATTATCATATTTGGTGCAACTTACACAAAATCTTAAAACTGATTCGTTTCCTCATATATCACTGCGTCCATTAGTACAAATCTTATGAAAATCACTTCGGTGTTTTTAAATTTGATACTTCGTTTTATAACAAGGAAAGATTTACGAAAACTCTTAGATATTGTACCTAAATTCCTCTCAATAGTAGATAAGTATAGGACATTAGCAAAACAGTTCCACAAACACCAAATACTAAAACTTACCAGCTCTTGTCTTACATTTCATACATTATTATGTAATTAGGGCTCAAGCACATCGAAGGAATGTTACTTATGATCAGCCATTATTCTAACATCGCTGATACAAGTGGATAGTGATGATGTCATAGACCTATAAAAAGGCACATTTCTTGACGTTTATTACATCTTCAACAACTGTGATGGATGTGTTGTTTTTATTTAGCTTCTTAGTCTATTTGTTTTTACGTCGAATCGAGCTCTAAGGAGTTATAAGCATTTCACAGGATTGTACTGTTAAAAGGAAAATTAAGCCGCCACTTCAAGTTATATGTTACATAGAAATCGCTATGTGAAAATTATTACTAAACAATTATATTAATTTAATTTAAACGCACATAAATTTTAGCTTTCTGTGCTTCTTCTCCTTATAAACATTAATGACAAATCTCACAGTCCGTGTGCACAATATTCATTAAAAAAGATTTCGAATATCGTTTCACGTATTAATATAATGATAATTAAATAAAACTGTTAATAGTCACAGGTCTCGAAGTTTCCTTAAATAAATCGTTTTTAATGTCATTGAGGTACATGAAAGATTGACGCAAACAATAAAAGAAGAACATATAGGACTCTTGAGTTGATTACGATTCTTTGTGTAATATAATATCAGCATTTTATATATTAGTAAAATACAGATTTAGTGAACTGCAATCGAATACTTCGTTTTAATTTGTGTGCCACAAACATAACTTTGATTCTCTCTTACCTTTTGGCCTCTCTCCTTAGGGACGGCTCGATGATTCTCGTGCACGTCACATTTGTTGCCAACTAGAACCTTAATCACATCTGGTGATGCGTACTGAAATATATATTTTTTTGTATTTGACAGAGCAATTAAAGATAAAGCTTCTGAGAGATATATGTAGCTTTGCCGGTCAGCAGAGCCCACCGGGAAAGTGCCAACGCAAGATTTATTTCTACCATGATTTCATTGTATTTTGAAAGAATGGAATGGTTTGCCGGGTGTCATTTTAAATATGATGCAATGATGATGATTTTAGTCCTGAGGAGCAATAAGATAGGGTTAAGGTACAGTCTGAGGTCGATGGTTTATTACTATAAACGATACTAACAATAACATAGATATAGACCTAACTCTAAAACTAAGCATTAAGTTATTATGACTAGATAAACTCTCAGATACTGGAACTGGTTACACGCCTAATATACTCATAGTAATTGTGATTGACTTATTCAAATAATTTATCGATATCATACATTTATTTACAAACAAAGTGTTTAGTCTTGCCAATGAAATAAAATAATAGTTTATTAAACTACAAAACACGCCTAGCATAAGAAGTCTAAACTTCTTCCCTCCATTGTTATTCCTGATGATTCTGATCATGAAGTGTGTAAGGAGGAGGAGGAGTACATCTATAAAAAGGTTTCACAAGCGAAAAACATATTTGTAAGTCGGATTTATCACGCTTGATTATCATCTCGTACCTATATTAACTTCCTGACCATTGTAGAAAGATTCGTGTCCTTGATTATTGTACGAATGGCACTTACTCATCCCAAGAATGAGATTGAATACAAATATATTCCGTTGTTCGAAAATCTTTATCAGTGCTAAAAGAGTAATAACTGACCCTGCGAATTTTTATGTTAATTTGGGTTAAGCATACATTTGTAAATGGAATGGTGACCGAAATATTCGGGACCCCGGATTTTTTATAATATAAAAACGAATAAGAGGATATTTTGCTGAACTTATTTACCTAATGCTTTAATTTCATTGTTCATAAAATGTTGTTCATAGAATTGTCAGAAGACTTTAAATCTCTTCTAGTGGACGTTCACGACCTTCGATATTTTCAAAGGTGACAAAGAAATACCTACCTCTTGAATATTCCTGAGCCAGTAGGATAAGTGGTTGAATGACTCCAAGTTGGTGATGTCGTACATAAGAATAATGCCCATAGCACCTCGGTAATACGCAGTGGTTAATGTTCGAAACCTCTCCTGTCCAGCTGTATCCCATATTTGCAGCTTGATTGGTACTCCGTCCAGATTTATAATCTTCTGTTTGAAATCTATGCCTGGAATTAGTCAGTGATAGATCTGGTAAGACTGTAAAATGTAATATGGACAGATGACTAAGCATGTTAAAGACATTTAAATTAGTGTTTTGTGGCGCTCATAAACAGCAACATCAAGATCAATTCAGCGTTGAAAAAGATAGTCTGAGGAGTAGACTGACCATAAATATGGAAAATGGTTATAAACAAGAGGTTATGCATGAGATGTTACTTTTTGTGAACCATACCAATTTTTTGCTTGAGCAAAAACAGTTTAGGCATTAAAACTATGGAAACAAGGAATAAAGAAAATATTTAACATGTTCTAATACATAGTACAAGCCTGACAAATTAATAAACGCATAAAATTGAAGAAAATGTAACGATATTGCTTGTCAAACACATGGGAACTATTTTTACTTCATATGTAACAAAAGATGTTAATAAATATACCATAATGTTTGTTAGTAAATATTTTGATGTCTCCCTCTCTCCATCAACCCATCATTGTCCCACTGCTGGGCATAGATCTCTCCTCAAAATGAGAAGGATTTATTTCGATCTATTTCAACATTATAAAATAAGAGTTTATTGAATACATTTTGTGTGTACTTAATTGAATTAATACAATTGACATTAAAGGTAATAAAAGTATAAGGCCGTAAATACCTACTTTTGAAGCTTTTTTTCATAATCAATTCTTTTGTTTATACTTACTTCACAACAAAACAAACTACAGTCTAGGTACAGATATATGTTTATAACAAGCAAATCTAAAACAAAAATCATCTGACTGACAAAGGATCGTAAAACTACAAAGTAAATATCGTACTCACCTATTGTGGATATGTAAATATCGTAGTATCTCTCATCGCAATATCTGTGCACTATACAAGTTTTCCCGACATTGGAATCGCCTAAAACTAACAATTTATACGTAGCCGAAAAGTCTAAAGCCATATTTTTTGTTTACTTTGTTGTGGGAACGCGGGTGGTAGCCCAAAACATCAGTGGAACTGTCAAAGTGAGAAAAATCAATGAGGGTTAGAGCGCATGTGCGGGTTCACCCTCGTCTCGCAACAAGTAACTAAGTATAATAAGATAACGTCTGCCGGGACTTGGGTTTCTGTCTTAACTACCAATGTCTTTAGCACTTTTCAACAAAAAACAAACATTCTGTAACGTTCCTCTAGCATTAGTAACACTTTACACAAAAACTGATAACCTTCCGAATGGACAAAGAGAACAATGTATGTTAACAACAATGCACCTAATTGCAATTGGGCTAAGATATAAAATACAGAAATTAAATTTATTGAAACCTTTAAATGTTTTTAGATTAAAGTGGCGTATTTATTTCTTTGTCGGAATTGGCACAATCTACGTAGCTATACTTATATCAAATGTAATTTAAAATGAAAAATAATATACCACCCGGTATTACAACTCTTGATTAATTCATGATGAGTCATCACGATCTTTTGATTAAGTATCTGTGGACCTGAGCAATAGAAATTTATTGTAAAAAAATTGCATGGTACATTTATAGATCCTATATGATAAGCTTCTCTATTATTAGATATAATTACCACACGCTGGATACATATATTATCAATCATCATCTGTCCCCTTCGTACATTGGTTCTTGCCTCAAGTTTGCCTTGAAGGTTTTAGGACAAACTTACCTTTGTGGTATTCACATTAAGCTACTATATGAGGTTGTTCATAAAGGGCGTTCAAAAGTTCTTTAAGAAAGGTAACGCAATAAAAACTCTAGTGTTCTACTCTGGTGACGGTGAACGTTTTTGACATCGATAGATGTCTATGGGTTGAAGTGAACATTAAACACAAGGTGACCAGGATGCTCGTTTGCTACTTTTTCCAATAAAAAAAAATTAAAATCCGCTAGAGGATATCTAAATTTTACATTAAATTCCTCAATAGAATCTTTGGGCAAAGGGACACATGGAAAGACTCATTCTTGTATTGTTTTGAATCCTCTTGCATATCTAAAGGATTCATCGCAGTGAGCTCTGTACTATGTAAATCCGAATTTGTGTATTAATGCGGCCTGAACCGGAGATCCAGTATCAATTCTTTGTTCGGGTTTGCTTTTTGTTTCATTTTCACCATATTTCACGTAGTAGTTCAAGGATATGCATATCCTATGCGTATTGCCAATAAAGAAATACATTTTATTTCAGAACTTGTACAAAACCAACTTACTTATTGTTAATCTACTGTCGTATTTTAAATGAGGACATTTACCACACACACGAAGTGAACGAGTGACCGCTATTGCCCATATCTTTCACCTATACGTCCCAATTTTTTCACCATCACTTAGGGTTGGTTGGGAGAGGGTCTTATTACGTGTTAAATTCGACCTATGTGTCATATTTATTTTGATACACAAGGAATAAATTAATAAAATTAAGTCAAATACATAAATAAAGTCCTGAACCATGAGCGTTGAAAAGCAATTTAAAATTTGCAAGTGGCGAAAAAGGTTACCAGCTCTAAAATTTCTTATAATGTTACAATCAATTGATGAGTTTCCACTTGGCAGCAATAGCCTGCAAATTTTGTGATGACGAGATACCTGTATTCGCGGCTTTCTGGTGTGTCCATTTCCTGTCCTAAACATAAAATTCTTATGCAGAGTTTACACTGTTTATACATAATGATCAAATCAAATGGAAAATTTAATTTTATAAGTTGCATTGTGTAATGATTGTTGCGACGCGGCGCAAATTCCTACATCAATATGCCTTTTGTTCAGATATTCCTATGTACTCCTGTGCCATTTTCACGATATTTTCATTGTAGTTCAGGGTCACGCCAATCACTTCACGTGACCTGAATGCAGACACAATGTGGACTCCGCATTCTTTTTTGACATAAGCATTAAATCTTAGTACATGCCTTTTAATCGTCTGAGAAATCATGTTCATTGTATTCCGAATATATCACTGGTTTTAAAATGTATATTATATGGCTAAAAGGACAATATTTTATATTAAAAAAATCCCAATGTACCTACTTATATTTCTTAGAAATATAAATATATAATAAATCTTCTTTCTGTTGTTTTTTTATTTTTTTATCGACTCTTTGTGAATTGAATCTAACTCAAAGTGATTATTATCACTACTACGAATACACCGAATACCGAATAACAAACGAATATAGCGCGCATTTCTAGACAAAATATTATATTTCGCCGAAGAAACGCAGGCAACCAGCGGCACAGTAGTCACTCATACGTTACAACGCCAAACAACTTCATTTGTCAGAGAACCACAACTCAGAGCCGGCGGCTTAGCGTGATGTATTGTAAATAGCTGTAATTTTGACATTCACATTCCGTTTGCCATTCAATACGGTCGGTGCTGCTTCTGTTTTCCTATAATTTGCGGCGGATGACAAATGTTCTGTTGTTCCAACGGTTACTAGTCAGGTGCGTTGAGATAAATTTGATGAGTGTGCGATGTATGCTTTCGAAGGCACTTGGAAGTACATTTGGAAGGCACTATATAGGCACTATATTTGGAAGAAAGCTAAAATAAATACGATGTGTGAACTTAATTAGATACCTTTTAGTAGGACACCTTAAATCGTAGATACTATTTTCAATAAAAACTACTATAGGTATATTATTCTAGTTTATACCTTTTACTATATACTACCTACATATGTTTCGAAACATTTGACTTTCGACGATTTGGTAGGGATTTGGATGGAAGTACCTAAGTTTTTTTAGTTCCCCCGACCGCAAAAATCTACCACACCCATTTCTACTATGAAGCAATTTCTTGTGTTTTGACGTGAGTGTTTGTCGGGAGAGACTAAATACAACGCAACTACCTTAGTCCTCAAGAGTACGAACGTGCGATTTCAAGTAGGACTGCGGTTAATACTACCTGAAGTTGAATAGAGAAGTCTAAGGGTAGTAGATACCACTTAACATCAAATTACTTTTGTTGTAATCGAATTTAAAAAATTTCGTAGATCACAGATAGAGTTGGATGTGGCAACTGGTATATAAACCTGGTCAAATATACAATACAAACGATATTTTCTCTACAATAACCTAACTTGATGTTACAACTTTCAGTTTCAAAAACCACTTAGGTCATAGCCAACGGGCATAGATCACTAAAACCTAACATAGATAAATTATTTCCCCTCACGTAAATCCAATTACAAGGGCATGTATCTGATGGTTATTAATAGCTGTTTTCAAGAGTGCAATTACCTCTTGAGATGATGACCCGTGATAATACTGGCTCATCGGCAATATTAATCAACTGAGATCCAATGTTTCGGAAAACCATAACTTCATTTATCATCCATTACTTTAATAAAATACTAATTTCAATATTTTAAGTCTGTTACTTTTACTCAAAATGTGAAAGCTTTTAAGACGTTATAAGCTTGTAAGTATAAAATCAATACTAGCAATACTTAATTAAAATAATACCTTAAGTTAAAATGCCCTAAAAAAATTTAAGTCGCAGCTATTTATAGAAGCCATACTTAATTATAGCCTTTCTTCTGTTTTGCTGTCAAAAAATTCGCGATTTACAGTTTTTTACAAACAAATCTATAAATACACAAACTATTTTGAAATATGACACGTGTTCATACTTAGTTACAGTGCAATATTTACGTAACTAGACGAAGCTTTTTGATTGAGCGTGCTTCTATGTAAACAGAGCTCACGTGAAATCCTTATTTATAGTATGGACGCAACGTGATCAAAATAACTACTCCATTCATAAACTATTCACAAACAGTATTCTATTTCAGAACACAAGTGGAAAACATAGCTATGAATACGTGCATCATACAAAACTAAAATTAAATTAGTATTAGAGATTAGAACAAGAAGTGTAAAAATAATATAATTCTAGATGAAACAACGCATATTAAGAGCATCTTAAGAGATAGGAGAAGAAACGCATCCACACCTTGTAAGAAGGTTTTAGTAATGGGAATTTGGTAGATGGTGCACGTGATCTCTGATCGAGAACCTTTCTTCTCCATCGGCCTGATCTGCGATCGTTGTGGCCTATCTACTACCTTGAGCTTGGATAAGATCTAGGTACATATGTCGGTTACCTTCGTTGGTCTTCATCATTACAGATTCTAGCACACAAAGAAATACCAAACATATCTCTCTCCATAGCTCACTATGTAAATTTCAGCTTGTGCATGAGGCTTACAATAAAGTACCATGTCTCAACGCCGTACTGACAATGACCACACACATTGCTCGAACATTTTTCGTATTCAGGTAATAGGTATATTGGAGGCGAAGATCCTTCGAAATTTCCCAAACGCAGCCTTTAAAAGCCTACTCCAATTGCCATAAATCATCAAATATGTATGATACAGAATGACTGGACAAATTGCTCACTGCTATCGTCAGTGTGCCGCTGATATCTATTAGAGTATTGGACTATCACTTTCGGTCGCGGAGTGCTCTATTGTTTGCGATATGATCTTTTTTCGTTTAATGAGCACGGAGATCCGGCTATCGTTTGTCCGTTACCTAATGGTGACGCACTTGTGGGAACCACACCGAGCAATTTCTTTTAAAACAAACCACCAGCACATTACCACATACTGATCGTGGGCGACTATTAATGATAATTTGTTTTAGTCTCAACGGAGCTCATTAATCACATCGTAGCAGACTGAGGCATGCAGGTGAAATATCTACACGAATGTTGTATTAATAACTAGTATCTAAACCGGTGGATGAAACTAAAAAAGTGAAAATAGGAACTGATGACCAGTAGCTGGTAGCTACTAAGTTATCGCGTATAAACGAATTAGTGGCGTTAAAAAAGCTTCCGGTTTTGTTAATGAGACGTGTGAAGTGTTATTTTTTGAATAAAGATTCCGTGCGATATTGGCTCCTTGGTTTTGGATGGAGATTGTCGGTGTGGAGGCCGAGACGTGAGGTCACACCGGGTTGAACGCGACGGGTTCCGGGAATGTGTGACAGGCGCATGTATTGTTCGCAAATTGTTGCGTGCAAGGTCCCGTGTAAATGTCAATTTTGTAGGCGCCGGCGCCTGCCAGTCGTCCACTTTAAACATTACTTTCTCGTATTTTGCTGAGCTCACGTACTACCTGCTCCAAATGCCTATGTGTAATTTCTTGCATTTTGTTCTGCATAGAAGTTAGGACCTAAGAATTTTTTTTAAAGTTCACAGTGCGTAAGGGTGTATGTAGTTATGTCGTTACTGAATAGAACTTAAATTTATATAATTCCGAGATACCGTGTGATGCGTAAGCTATTTTCATACAGATAATTCACAAATCATGCAATTTGCAATTTCATTGACAAATAAAAATGTATATATTTGTAAATATGGTATCGAATGGCATAGTTCAGTAGAGGTAGTAGGTTATTCAAAATTTTAATAACCTACTGGCGGTAAATG
>DWNH01002068.1:0-10342 GCA_018249895.1 Tiana niger | reverse complement strand
GTTTCATCACGATGTTGTCCTTCAGCGAAGAGCAAGTGATAATTATTGTATAATACGCACAGAACATGGAAAAATTAGAGGTGCGTGCGGGGATCGAACCCGGACTGACCGGAATGGTAGGCCGAAATTCAACCACTACGCCATCACTGCTCACTATGCTACACTCACTTCATGTTAAATGGTCACTACAACCCGTTCTATATAAATTGTTCATCACCATCATCATCAACCCATTATTGGCCCACTGCTGGACACGAGTCTCCTCTCGGGGTGAGAAGGATTGGGGCCACGTTGGCCAAGTGTAGATTGGTGGACTTCACATGACTTTCGAGAACGTTATGGAGAACTATCAGACATGCCGGTTTTCTCACGGTGTTTTCCTTCACCGAAATACAAGCTCACATTTAATTTATAATACGCACTTAAAATAAAAAAATTAGAAGTGCGTGCTGGGATCAAACCCAGAAACACCGAAATGGTAGGCCGAAAAAGAAGTGCAGAAAACCGTAACACTAAGACAACCCTCAAGTAAACATACTTTAAACAAAAATGTCACGGCATTTGAACAAGTTAAAGCTGTGTGATAAGCTGGCACGGTGAGAATGAAAAAAGACGAAAGCGCCGTCTATTCCCAGGAACGATCGCGTTCGCGCGTCGGGTCTTTCAGTGAGGCTGCACATTCGGTCTCGCTCGAAAGTTGGCGCACGAATGTCCGCCGCGCTACCTTTAGAGTTGCAGGCTTGGCCGCGCCGAACATCAGAGTCATCTCGCTGCGTTCTGAAGATAATTAATCAATTAGACGTAGATGAAAATCGTTACGGCTTGTATCCGAGATATAGAATAATCTATAATTATATATTTACAGGAATTCCTAGTTTAAAGGTATTATATAGATACGGCCAATCGACTATTGAATTTTCACGTTCCTCTCTTTTGTGGTATTTCTGCATACAGCGTTGGCGAACCCAACGAAAATGTTTTTAATGATATTTGTGGTGGCTAACCGATAGGCCGAAATTTAATTAGAAATACTGAAGTTAACTGTGATATCAAATTTTGTTTAACCGTAACTTGAATTAACAGAGAAATTTTCAATTACCACATTTAATTTTTGGTGAGCTATTTAAACCCTCTACTAAAATCATTGATACAAAAGCTTTCTGACAACGCCTGTTGACCTACGAGTGTTTGTCAAATTACCAGAGGTTAAACAATTATATTTCGTGTTAAATATCACTTTTCAATTGTTTTGGTCACATTTTAAACGGTAGACGAAACCGCATTGTATGAAAACAATGGCAAATAACAACAGTATTCGGTTATGAGTTTAAATGCTGAAATATTATAGAAGTTTGTCATTTAGCATTGTGTTTATTATTTGCTTACTAAATCGAATTATATGTATAGCTTACTGCCGGCTGAAGTACACCGCCCCACCCAATTCTACCGTAAAGTAATTTATTGTGTTTTGGAAAGAGGGTATGGATACCTGAGTGCACTAAATACAAGGCGACCATCTTAGTCCTCAGAAGTAGCAACGCATCTATTTGCGATCTCAGGTAGATTTTTTGCAGAATTCTAAACGATAAAATTTACTTCCAAGCGTCTACAAGTTCTGGGTTCTATTATCAACGGGGCAACAGTGTAAATTATGATTTTAGATTTCTGTTCACGGTCTGGGTGTTTAGTTTAATTGTGTTTGTGTTTCCATGACATAGGAAATCCCAGTGTGGGCCAAGAGCGTGAAGTATTAATTTTATTAATAATATTATACTTTTATTTCAGAACAAATAGTTCCGAACCCATAGACCAATAGATGGTTAGCAATAATAAATATTATTAACGTAATTAAGTTTTGGAAATAATGATCAGTATTTGGAAATATCGACAACCATATTTCCGTTCAAAATATGGGCAACAATAAATCCATCTATTTTATGTTCGATTGCCTTTCATAGCTTTCATCCATTAAAATAATTGAATACACACATTGTGAAGGGATAAAGAAAATCAAAATATTATTACCGCCCCCGGCGATTGCGTTTGAGCGGAGCTCTGGACGATGTCACAGGCGGTCACGTGACAGTTAGCGGGAGTCGACTTTTTATGGAATTTTAAAAAACGTTACTATCGCAGCAAGGATATTTCTTTTATATACATACTAGCGACACGCCCCGGCTTCGCCCGGGTGCAATTTAGTAATCTGGATAAGGATTAATACTGAATAAGAGTAAATAAAGTCGCAAGTTAAGTTTTTTGATTAATAATGAATCATACTTAATATACAAAATTACTTTTATCTATCATTTCCGTTGAGCTGTCATTTGCATTTTGTTATTTCATGTCAGATCCGTTTTGGTTATACCACTTTTTACTGTTAAGTTTTAGGAACGCGGTCGAACGGGATAAATACTATGTCCGTCTCCTGGTTCTAAGCTACCTCCCCACCAATTTTCAGACAAATCGGTTCAGCCGTTCTTGAGTTATAAATAGTGTAACTAACATGACTTTCTTTTATGTATATATAGATATAGATATTATTACAATTTTTTTTTACAACATTAAATTGGGTATACAAAAGCTACTTAGCTTTACCTTGCATTCTGCCAGATGGTCATATAATAAAAATAGAAATTATTTAAAATACAACATTATATTCCTTGCTTTAAAGTTATATATGCATTTTGAGAAGTATATTTGGTTGTTATATTGTACATAATTTTTAACCAAGATTATTTGTATGTGCTGCTAAGGAATTTGAACGAGTTTTAATTTATTAAGGTAAGGAGCCGATTTTAGTGAATATATTTAAGAAAAACGATTACTCTTAGCTGAGTTGTAAGATAGACTAAAGGGTCTTCAGAAATGCTCATAACACAGCCACTCCACGATAATTTTGGACATCGGATTTGGCTCCAGCTTTGTGGATTGGTAGAACCTTAGAAAGCTTCCAAGCGGTCGGGAAAGCGCACTGTTGCAGTGACAAGTTGAATATGTGACAGTAAATACAACACAATAAAAGTTGGTCATAATATGCGACATGTCATTATAAGCGAATACATTAATTATATCCAAACTTTGTTACAAATAGTTAAATATGAAAAACAATCTTTGTACTGCAATTACTTCATATTAAGTGGCTGGTCAATATCAATTTCGCTTTACTGATTGCTCAATCTTTATTTAAATTTAAATCAATATTTTTTTAATCTTAAGCCAGTAATTAACTAACTGTTATTGTAATTGTTGTTATAATATTTTAATATTATAATTACTAATAATTTTATCTAACCCATCTATTGATAGTAGCTATTAAGGGTTTTAATAGATTATTCCATAATATCATAGATGATTTGGTGTACATATATGTATGTACATATACCTACTATTGATAGACTATCAATCGGTGTGCATTTATAAATAAATGCATATATCGCAAATTCACATACGTACAACAAGGACCGTTTAGTTTAGGTATATATCAGCACAAGGTCAAATGGGGTAGGACCACCCTCAACCCATTTCTTCCAGCAATCATGCTAGTAGATGTGGGTTGAGGATAGCTCTTACCCAGATACAACGCTCTTTACAATTTCTAATATGATGCATAAGCGTTGCGAAGAAAGGATTGGATGATTTTTTTTTCTTAAACGTAATATAGGCAATCAATTTACTTATGCAAGTATTAGGATTTGAACGTCATGATTCTATCCGTATTAACTTAAAAAATAAATAACGCGTTTGTTTGACAATAATTTATTCATTCAGTAATCGTAGTCTCAGCACCATCAAAACAAATAGTCTACAAGCACCTAAATCTGATTAAAAGATCAATCCGTTATAATCTCATTCGATTTCCATTCGGTGATACCATTGAACGGGTAATTTCTCTGCGGTGCGGCGTAGACTTGAATCTAGGAAATACTATATCAGGGTAGATTATACGTTGATTGAAGCGGCTAGGGGTTGGTGTCTTGGCGCATGCGCTAATTGGGCGTGTCTGCGGATCGGCGCCCGGCGGCAGACCCGCTTCGCCGGCCGCCGACTGCTCGTCACCCGTAGCGTAGCATTGCTGATATACTGGTAACATCTCTTTTATATCTCTATTTATGCTATTTAATAGGTACAATATATTCACATTATTATCATTTTTTAATATTCGCGACTTGACGGAAAACCAAACGTGTTACGTTTTATCTCATGTGTGTCATCTAACGCGCAAATCGACGTTTTCGTAGAACGAAGATCCTTTTTAGGTGGCTTAAATATGAATAAGCATATTTTAATGGCGTTTGATGCGGTGATATTTATTGGAATATAGAATTAAATTATATTTACTCATGTTTAACTAATGGAATAGGTGTATACGTAGATATAGATTTGGTTTTACTTTGCAGTTCAATGTACTTGACTGCGAAGTGGTCACGAGGTCCCTCATTTAATTTGCGGTTTATATAGCTGTACTGTTTTACGGTATATTTTGTTTGAGATAAGTTAAATGAAAATATCTGTTAGGATTACAATTAGGTTAGGAATAGAATATCTGTTAGGATTAGACACGGAATAAGTTTGTTTTCATTTCATGTTCTAAATCAACCTACTGGAAGAATCTACATACGTATCTTTGCGTATTCAATTAGTAATTTTAATATACAATTTGAAAGTGTTTTAGCTTAGAATTTGTAATTTTAATATAGATGTGAATTAAATAATTATTCTTTTAAATATTGTTCCAATAAAACGAAAAGTGCAATCCTGTAAAGAGCATTAAATGTTATTGCTTAGGGCGCGAAATCAGTCCCCTTCGTCATCGTCTTCAACAGAGTGTGCTCAGTAATCACTCCGTAATAAAGCGAGGGGGCTTTATTCACTAATGTATGTATGGTCATGCCGCAGCTTAATGTGTTGCTAGTGTTGCCAGGCCCGGGCCTGGTATAATAATATGACCACAATCTGTAATATTTTATGGACTTTATTCTGTAACGAACTAAAATTAACTTTTATTTACTGGTATAAGTTCTTAATGGAATAACCAAGAAAAATAGGACAGATTAAATGGCTTCTTTTTCAATTTAAACTACAGTCGTATGTATCGATGTGATGTGCATAAAATTACTTTTTATTTCTTATAAAGATTCAATCACAGTGGTTTTAGATTTAAAAATAAAAGGAAGAAAGAAGTAAAGTTAATGATGAAACTTTTGAAGATTCATCTATTAAAGATTTTAAACAAACTAAATATCGCATTGTATCATATTGATTGGTTGATGTAAATAGTCTTTAATGGTACGATTTTTCCTTTCTTTTTATAAAGATTTTCTACAAATCAGTAATCTTTTTCCAAATACTTCGCATTGTATTATATTGATGGATCCTTAGACGTAAGAAATACACGTTATTCCTTAATTTTATGGCATTCCATTAATTTTTATGCTGCATGTGTATCCGTTTTTTGTTATAATATGGTAACTCTAGCCTCTACTTGCGGTTCCCTGTCATATGAGCAGTTTACATAAGAACCCTCAACCACACGGTAATTGTCATCAAAAGGCTGTGTGCGCTAAGCCTCGCTTCTATCTCGGTGCTTTTTTTCTCTCGGTTTTTTTATCTTTCTCGGTTCTCTACAGTCTTTCCAAAAATATTTCTCAAATGGTGACTTTGTTTTGTTTCATATTCGTTGATGTTTAGGAATTAAGTTTGTTATTTTTAGCTGGTCTAATTAGACGTCGAAAGGTTTTTAACTGTTTGACTTCTGTTTCTGTTCATGTTGGAAAAACTTAGTTTACTTATTTAGGGTACAAACCTTTTTTAAGAAGGCAACGAAGTCTTAAAATTTTATTTTATTTATTTATAATTTTTTTTATTGAATAAAAATAGCATACGAGCGTGCAGGCCACCTGATGTTAAATGGACACTGTAACCCATGGAAATCCACTTGCAACTTCAGGCAGTAACTTGTTCTACCTGAAATTGCAAATATATGCGTTGCTACATCCGAGGACTAACATAGTCGCCTGTTATTTAGTGAACTCCGGCATCCACACCCTCTTTCCGAAACCCAATGAATTGCTTCACGGTAGAATTGGGTGTGGCGGTGGTACTTCCCCGGTCGGCAGTCTACCACGTATCAAACAAAAAAATATATAATTTATATATTGTGCATAAAAATAACCTTTTGCGAATCTTATCGGTTACTAACATTATTATTATGATGCACCCATGTTTAAATGAATTACTGAAGTTTAGAATCTTCGTCGATTATTGATACTTTTATAGCGGTTACTAAAACAGATAATAATGTGACAGAAAGCTGATACGGAAGGAGGCAATCTTAGGGATTCCGTTTTGAGTACGTACCCTAAGGAAATTATGTCGGTGACTAATATCCTGTATGGCGGTAAAGTTAAATTGGAATAGATATCCAAAAGGAATCGGGCTTGTATATTGACTCCAGCAATTAACGCGTTTCTGAGAGAGGGTGGAACACAGGTCGCCCTCCGACCAGATGGACTGATGACCTGAAGAGGATAGCGGGAAACCGCTGGATTCTAAGGGCTCAGGACCGGACGGAGTGGCGTCAACTAGGGGAGGCTTATGTCCAGCAGTGGACAACTAAAGGCTGATGGATGGATGGATGGATGGAAAGAGGGTGTGGTTGCCGGAGTTCACTACGAGGCGACCATCTTAGTCCTCAGAAATAGCAACACATCTATTTGTGTTCAAGTAGGGCTAAGGTTACTACCTGAAGTTACAAGTGGATGTTCATGGGTTGCAGTGACCACTTAACACCAGGTGGACTGCCTTGTTTCAAATTTGAAATCTTGCGAGGTAGTTGATATGGATATTCTAATACCTCTGACGCATTTGAATAAAAATCGTCAAAATGCAGTTACGACAATGTTATGCAGTCGATATGACGTAACTCTCTTAAAAGTTCTTCTCTATATTTCTTATCTTAAAAGTTCTTTAGCTGATTACATTATTCGGCATGGGAACGGGTTAAATCTCTCTGTAGTACAAACATATGGGACGTGATCGTCTAGTGGTTGAATTTCGGCTTACCATTCCGGTGGGTCCGGATTCGATCCCGCACCTCTAATTTTTTAATATTATGTGCGTATTATAAATTAATTGTCACTTGCTCTTCGGTAAAGGAAAACATTGTGAGGAAACCTGAGAGATCTTCATAACGTTCTCGAAGGGCATGTGAACTCTACCAACCCGCACTTGGCCAGCGTGATGGACTATGGCCTAAATTCTCACTTGAGAGGCGACCCCAGCCCAGCAGTGGGATAATAGGTTGATATTGTGGTACAAACATATAGTATTTTCAAATTTCTTTTGTATAGTGCTTGCAATGTACGGGTTTTCTGTTAAGGAACGAAAAGGAAATTAGGTATGAATATAATACTTAGATGGTTTTGACTCCGTACAGCATCCAACGGGCTTGAACTGCCGACGTGGTCTCAATTAACTTTTTTCTAGTTTTCATTGTCCGTGGTCTAAGAATTAAAAGGCCAAAAAATGATAAGCATATTCCAAAACGAAAGTCTTTGTAACGGGGATATAATTCACAATTAATTTACAGTGAAGGTGAATAAAGGGGTTTGTACTATTAGTATTGTTCAAAATGTAACATATATAATTCGTTTCAGAAGCGCAAGGAACGTGGCCGGATACCGACGGAATCCATTCATACAGTTGAACAAGCTCAGTTGGGGGAACTTAGTAAACAGCTTTTGGAGGCTGACATCGACAAAGGCGTCACGTACAGGTACCCTTTTCAGGTGAGTGCAGTACGGTAAATTTATCAAAAAAGTTCATTTTGTGTTCTCTTTATGTGATTTTAGGGAACTTTATTTGTTTATCCTTTATAACGTTCAATTATTTTTTTGCATGAACCCATAGTTATGACTACATTTTTAAACGACTTTTATAGAGGAGGGGGTATGTGTTCGGGTTCAGTTGTATGATTATGTTAACAATACGATTAGCTTCACGTTTCAACGTGTTTCTGAACTTTGCCTTTTACAGGCTACTTGGTGTGAAGTGGTTACTGCAACCCATAGACATCCACTTGTAACTTCAGGTACTACGTTAGTTCTACCTGAGATCGTGGATGTGTTGCTACTTCTGAGGACTAAGATGCCTCGTATTGAGTGCACTCTGGCATCCACACCCACTTTCCGAAACACAATAAATTGCTTCACGGTAGAATTGGGCGCGGCGGTACTTCCCCGGGCGGCAGCCTACCTAAACAAATTTATTAGATATAGTTTATTTTATAGATATAGTTTTATTAGATATAGTTATCAGATATAGCATGTAAAATTGTTCTCAGGTTGGATATTCGGAGCAGAACACAGATTACACCTTATACGTCGCCGCTCGCGAGCATTCTGAACGGCTCAGTTGGATTCACGATATACGAACATGTTAGTATATTTAATAAGTATTATTAAATATCTTGGGACAACTCGCGCACGGTCATCTGATCCCAAGTTAGGCAGAGCCTGTGCTATGGTAAAAAGTCTGTGTTATAGTAACCAGACAACTGATAAACATACATAAATATTTTTAAATACATTTTTTATACATTACAATACATTTTTTTACATCCAGACACAACAAATATTCATGCTCATCACATAAACATTTGTTTATTAATTAATGTACATAATTTTTATTACATTTTAATTACATTTCATGTAAGTGATGTCCGCGATCTCTGCTGACGGGGGGAATGTATTGCAGTGTGCAAGGCGAATAGCCGTCGCGCGCGGTACCACCCGGCGGTGTGGTCGGCGCGGCGCTGGTCGTGCTGCGACGCGGAGCGACGCTCGGCGCCCGGCTGCGCGCTCGCTGCGGTCTGGCCGCTGCCCGAGGCGGACCTCGAGCTTATACTCAGCGACCAGAAGCAAACGCTTTTGATTCCGGAACTTTCGGGTAAGTATTTTATTAGTGCTTGTTAATAATTGAATTACTACTATTGGTAAATGTAGGTGGTAGGCTAATGGTACATAGTAAGCAGCCGCTCAGGAACGTACAGGGAAGAAGGTGTGGATGCCGGAGTTCACTAAATACGTGGCGACCGTCTTAGTCCTCAGAAGTAGCAACGCATTTTTTTGCAGGTAGGAGTAAGGTACTGAGGTGCATGCATATGGATGTCCATGGGTTGCAGTGACCACTTAACACCAAATGGTTACATGGTCGTTTGATACTTTTATTGAATTATAAATAATAAGTTTTTCCATAGTACCTGGGTACTGAGGTAAGGAACTTGATACACACGAGATCGACTCGCACTTGACTGGTTTTTTAATTTGTCTGTTGCTTGGAAGATTTATAACAGCTAGATTGATTTTGATGATTTTTTGTGTGCATTTGAGTGGGTTTAGATTATTTATTTATTAATTAGACCAGCAAATAGACTATAGGTGCCGCTCATATTAAGATTAGAAGCATATTTATATAAAATATATCGAGCGTATTTACTTCTTAGGAGAAATTACCACATTCACGTGAGTATATAAATGTAGAAATCTTTTAACAACACGGTCTGCTAAAGCAAAATTCTATGTTTTAAATTAGTTTCATCTTTGAGATGCGATAAAATTCCCTGCTTTTAAAACTTAATTGGCATTGTTTTTATTGAGTCACTGCAAGTTGTTGAGGTTGAATCAAACGTGTACACGAGTACTTGTTTGTTGTTATTTAATCATTTCGTGAAAGTCGCTAGCTGTTGGCCGCAGACAGCGCTTTCAGGGTCTTGTGAACTCTTGTGCGTTTTTTGATATTACTTAAAATTGTTATGATAGTGATAAATCGTCTTTGGAAAGATACCTGTATAGAGCAGCTGTAACTACTGAAATGAAATTTATTTAAAAAAATTAAGTATAGTGAACTAAGTTAAGAATATAATGTAGAAAATCAGAAAGTACGTTGAAGTCAAATATATGAATAGGTGTCAGTGAGGTCGAATATACGAACTTAGACATATTCATTGGCTCCATTTTATATATTTAAGTTACATGATACTTTACAATGACCCAACTTAATAAGAAATTCCCTAAAAAATCATTCGTATAAAAATCTATATGACATGTTGATTGAATAATAAAAAAATCAATAATCGATTAATAACCCCTTAAGTAACCTGTTAACTAAATAATAAAAGAATCATTTTATATTGTTTAGAAGGTGCGTAATACAAAATGCATGGTGTTACTATTTCTAGGCTTCTGCTTCTGCAGAAGGCAGAGTGTTAGCGTAGTGTACACTTTATACAAATGTGTAGGCTTGTCGTAGATAGATTTTGTCTCATTCCCTCTCGTCAAGTACC
>DWNH01002067.1:0-10342 GCA_018249895.1 Tiana niger | reverse complement strand
TACATCCCAATCAAAATTTTGAAAAAATACTTAATGTACAGAAAAAGTACCTCTAGATTCTTATTAATATATAGATACCCTGGATTATATTAATTACTAGCGGTTTGCCCTAGCTTCGCTCTGGTGCGATTTAGAAATTTGAATAAGGATTACTACTGAATTAAGAGTGTTAAGCACATTTCTTTCTTACACTGTCATTCATTCACTGTTCATGGATTGCCAAGGCAATTCATTCTAGATTGGCAGATCTACTGTAAAGCAATTTATTGTGTTTCTGAGGGTGTGGATGTCGTAGTTCACTAAATACAAGGCGACCATCTTAGTCCTCAAAAGTAGCAATGCATCTGTTTGCGATTTCAGGTAGGACTTAGGTACTGCCTGAAGTTGCAAGTGGCTGTCCAACTCATGGGGGTAGCAGTCACCACTTAACACTTAACGCCTACATGCGCATTTGCTACAATTATTCAATAAAAAAATGTAGTGATAGTATAATCATTATTCTAATATTGTGATTAGAATAATACCACTACTTGAAAATACATTAAAGATACCACTACTTATCTACACATCTTTCTATGTAAGATGTGTAATAAAGTACAGAAGTACTGTTATTAATAATAAATTAATATCATATCTCAATTGCATAATTTCAATTATGCTGAACTTCTAAAATAATATATTGTGTAGAACTATTTAGATAGCGTACAGGCCAGTGTTAAAGTGTATAATGTGTAATGTAATATACATTAATCTTAGTTATAATGTAAATAATTGTTTATAATTCACTTTTAATATATTATATTATGTTATACAACTAAATAATATCTGTTATATTTCTATCATAAACTGAGTATATTTCCGTTCAGTAGCATTGTTGGCTCAGTTAATTATATTGACTTTTCCTTTATATAGTCTCATTATATTTGCAGTATAAATAATGATATAAGTAATTGTTAAAGATCTCCTTAGAATATTGACTATCATTGTATGAACAAAATATGTTTGTAATACCATCAAACTATTGTATTTATGTGACACATAGTTTGGATATAAAATTGCTTCGAGTTTCGAATACCATGTTTTAAATGTTGTTTAACAATATTAGGAATTTAAATAAATTAGTTGTTTCTATTATTTTTACAGGCGATGTGTTAGATCTGGCATGGTCACCGTTAGATAAATGGTTAGCCAGCTGTAGTGTGGATAACACAATAATAATTTGGAACGCTGAGAAGTTTCCGGAGGTATTGTGCGTGTTAAACGGCCACACGGGGCTTGTTAAAGGTGTGGCGTGGGATCCTGTAAGTTTATTTTTTATTTTTTATAGCAGTTTTTAAAAGTTAACAAAAGTTTACTGCAGAAATATTTTTTGAAGTTATACTTCTTTTGGCGCGTTAGGGAAAATTGATGAGAGTAAGTTTTTACGATGCGCGTGCACCGTCACGAAAAACTGACACCCTGAATTTTGCTATAGTCAACATTTTAGTTATTATATTTAATTAGATAATGCGTTATAATAAAACTTTCAATGTATTAAATACCTATTTTCTATTGTTAGTGTCTTTTCGTCTACAAACGTAGAATAAGGCGAACGATAAAATTTTAAAAAAGATTTTTATCTTGTTACGCCAAAGTATAACTTCTAACGCGTGTACATAAGTACACACACACTTTTTTTTTCAAAAATGCTTTATAATCCTTATTGTTTACATAAAATACGTGATGTCAATTTCTAGAGTTATTTATGTAAGTATGTATTTAAAATATTTATGTATGTTTGTCAGTTGTCTTCTGTCTCATTTGAAAAATTTCATACAAATGGACTTAGTAACCATTAAATCATATCTCCCTTGTTATATCTTCATTGCCATGATGTCATATTGCGACTTTATTATATGTATTAAATTTAATTGTTGTAATATATATTTTTACAGGTAGGAAAATATTTGGCATCACAATCAGATGATAAATCTTTGAGGGTTTGGAGGACCAATGATTGGCTGCAAGAAAAAGTTATAACTGAACCATTTGAAGAATGTGGAGGTAAGAGAATCGCTTGAAATTAATTATTGTTTGTTTTGTGGTTACCACATAACCAGAGAACTAATAAACATACATAATTTTTTTTAAATACATACTTTTATTAAAGTTTTTTACACCCAGACACAGAACAAATATTCACGATCATCACACAAACATGTCCTGTGTGGAAATCGAACCCACGACCTACCGTGCTCATGCTCTTTTCTTTTGACTCGCCTCATGGTTTAGTGGTTAGCGAACCTGACTGCTAAACGGGAGGTCGTGGTTTCGATCCCCACCCAGAACAAATGTTTGTGTGATGAGCATGAAAACGTTCTGCAATTAAAAATTCAGAAATGCATCTAACTAAATGAAATAAATATATGTTTATTGCTTCAATACTGCCCAATAAAATAGCCTTTGGAATGACAATAAATGAATGAAGCACAATACACAGAACGTAGCTGTATTAAAACTGTGATGCTTGTAATCATTGATATCACTTGTAAAAACAAAACCTAATATATTCTGTAGCCAATAAATTTATTTCCATCTATCTACCGGCAGTCATTCGCCTATAGTATTTAATATTTAAAAATAATTTAATTTTCTACAGCACCTAGTTTGCATATAAGTTATGTTTTCTTTAGAAAATGACTTAATAAGTAATACTGTTTCTTTTATACGTATTCAGCGGGGACTTACCTACTTAGGCACAAGCGTGCAAAGTGCGTAGTACGTGAAATGCATGGAACTCTATCTAAAGTGACATCTCGCAAACAAAATGAGATACAGCTGAGATGTCGGCTCATGGAAGCCAACAAACGTTGACGGGCGCGAGGGAGCCGTTTCATTTCCTTTCGCACATATTCACGAGGCGACGAACAATATCTCAGTAACAATGGCTTCGTAATTTGGACGAGATGGCGCCCGCGGGACAATACGTCAAGTGACTCATTATTGTGGAAAACTGCTTCGGGCGGAAAAATCATTTTCCTTACCTCGCGTCGCCTAACAATGAGAACTGCGTGCGTGCGAATAGAGCGTTAACGTTACTTTGTGCTGCGCGTCGCAGAATCGGGCATAGATATAACCTTTACAATAATGTGACCTACCCATAAAGGTTAGAAATACAACTAACAAACAAGCTCCAAGGTCAAGCAATCCATTATATCTAGATTTCTACATCTTATATACCTATATTAACTATGTATATTCACTATGTACCTACCTTTCTGTAGAACACACACTCTCCGTATTTTGGGATGGGCGTAAACGGCTGCAACACAGCTCCTTAACTATCGTAGCTGTATCGTTTCTTGTAATATTGTTTATGTTCAATAAAAATCTTTAATCTTTAATTCTTTGTTATAATTATATACTTTATTGCATTGCATTACATTTTTATAATTTTTCAACTTTATACAATCTGCAATATTCGGTTTATTAAATATGAATTTGTACGTGGTAGGCTGCCGCCCGGGGAAGTACCACCGCTACACCCTACCGTGAAGCAATTTATTGCGTTTCGGAAAGAGGGTGTGGATGCCGGAGTTCACTAAATACGAGGCGACCGTCTTAGTCATCAGAAATAGCAACGCATCTATGTATTTGCGATTTCAGGTAGGACTAAGGTACTGCCTGAAGTTGCAAGTGGATGTCCATGGGTTGCAGTGACCACTTAACACGAGGTGGCCTGCACGCTCATTTGCTACTTTATTAAATAAAAAAGATGACTTTCTACGGACCACTTTGTTTTATTACAAATATTTATCAAAAAGGTTACTGTTAGGCATTTTAATGAATTAGTTAGAAATATAGTATACCACACTAACTAAGTGTAGAAGCACATAAGCTGACTCATTAATTAATTGTCAAATTTGTTGCATAGACTATTGCGAATTTAATCCTAATAAATAATGCAAATATGTAACAATTTATAAACGCTATTAATTATGCATCGCGAGTAGCGCCAACTAGGGGAAGCTTATGTCCAGCAGTGAATAGATTGTTTAAATAAATATTAAAGGTACTTGATATAATATTAATAGAATAGTAAAATTATGTAGTTTGTTTTTAATAATTATACTAATACAAATACTCTACAAAATATAATACGTGCATAAAGTTTATATACGTTTTTTATATTTTGCAAACTCAATAAATACTAAAGTACCTGTTCGTAGCACTTTTTACAGTCTGAATAATTCTGAAAATATATAAAGGCCAGGCCTCAGAATATCGAAGTACGTTCGTAATAGCAGCTGTATCCTAAATTGTCCAGGCCCAAAACAAACACAATTACATTAAACGAGCTTAATCGAATCATGCCTTCGAGCCGGTGAACGGATATAAAAAAGGTTTTTATACTTTGTCTAGGGCAGCTGCTTGTAAGGACTACTTTACCGCAAAAAATATTGAGAATATGGACTCGTAATACGTTTGGCAATATCTGAAATGCCGTGCTGGCGTGATATGAAAGGATGAGGGTGGGAATGTGTTAGGAAATAGGTTTGCGGTAGATTGATCGAGGGCTTTCTCTGTCACGACAACACGTCGTGCCGGTGTGCGGGCGAGACTTGAACATTTTTGATTTTTTCGAGCATCCGTTGTGATTTGAATTTCGAGGAGCGACGCCATGTTTTTTGGCATCAATAAAAAGAGGACGACTTTTTGTTGATGCTGAAAACTGTTTTGGCGCTAATTATCTAACATGGACTATGTCTGATTGAACGTTGATAAACAAGCTGATAATTTGGTTTGATTTTACTTTAGATAAAACGCGGTTGAAATGGCAAAATAATCAATATATTAACGGAGCGTTAGTAGCAAAAAGGATAACATTAACCCAAAACTCCCATTAATAACGGATGAATGTAGGATGCGGCAATAATAAAGTTACGAGTAAAGCTATCTCTTGATATAACGGTAGGTATTTAAATATATTTAAGGTATCTTACTACATCAGATGCAAAAGAATTTACGTGGAAACATTATTTAAATGTTACGTAGCCATTATATAAATGTTAAGCGCGGTGTGCAATGGCGGCGGATGATCTATGAATATCTTACTTCAGCTTATCTCACTCTCACTTAAGTTCCTCGCTCTTCGCGTTTTCGCAGCTTATGTTATTTACGAAAAACTTACATATTGAATTATAGATAGACACATCTTTGACGTACTTTTCCTCTCACCTTGTTATAAGTTTTGGACGGGTACATTTTCTGATATTTACTGCCGATATTGTATTATGTGTACCTAAATGTTCTGTGTTTTTATGATTTTAAATAATCAAAAACGTTAACTGTTTTCTTTATTAGAGTTAAACAAATAATCAGTTGATTATCAACATTATTACAAACATTATTTTAAAGAATTATTGGCTAGACTATGTTGTCGCTAGTACACAGAAGATCGACGTGTGAAAATCCATGAGAGTCGCAATTTAATGCAGCAAGTCCATTTTTTTTTTGACATTTGATACTGTTTCGTGCAGAAAAATAATTACCTGATATTTGCCGCCACACCCTCAAGTGAGATTGCATGAGATTCGTCTCGATCCACTACCCCCTCTAAACGCCTCACGTAATTAATGGACGCCTTCTAAGGACTAAGAATCATATAGTTTTTAAAGTACTTTTAAGGTACTACCTCCGTAGGCCCCATCATTTATAAATGAGCGAAAATATTTGTTTATCCCAAATCACTAAGTACTACTTAATAAAAAGCATATTATTCTTTCTTTGTGTGGCGTGGCTAATGTAATATCTAATTTCATTTATGAACGTTTGTACGTTTTAGTTACGTACAAGAAGATAAAAATTCACGGACAAATCGGTTCGACAGAATAAGAAAAGAGCGGAGTGATTCGTCGTCGGTATTCTAACGCGGCGCTATCTCTATTGAACATATTTTTCGATTTGCTCGCGTTGGCCCAGGCGATGTGATTTATGAATAAAACGGTGCAGCGTTGTGTGCTACGGGAGATATAGTGCGTACGCCACGTATTCGCGCATCTCATTTATCAGACGTTTTTGATGGCTCCTGACCCGTTAACGCCGTGACAGATAAATTAATCTTTATTTATCTGAATGTCCTACCATCATTAATTCAGGGATTTTAAATCATTTACAATCGGTGCAAATATGGACGTATTTTGAGGAAAAACTTCGTATCGAGATGGAAAGATAGTAGGAATATGGCATAATATTACGGTATATGAAATCAGGTCAAAGCTAGCTTTCAACAAATTGCAGGCAAGCTCCGCTATTTCTTCGCAATAGTGTTTCCGTATTTTTGTGTCAAAACAAGTATTTTTTTTTCAAGAGCGGGCCACAGCGGCGACATTGTGTTTAAGGTACGACCGTATTGTAGCGCGCAGACTGCGTGTTATTTCATACCGCGGGTTCATTTTGCCTATTGTCTTCTGAAATAATGAAAAATTCGGTTCCGTTTGCCTGGTCTCGTACCAGATGGGATTCTTAACGTGCATTACGGAAATAGCTGCTATGCATCTTTGTAAATTTTATTCGTACAAAACAGAATAATATGTTTCGTTTCAAAACGTTGTACCTTTTCCGTATTATTTATAACGCTCCGCATTTGAAATTCTTAAACGCTTTCTTTTTTAACTCTAAACTTATTTTTTTATTAAGAAAGGTAAAAGAAATCTTTGTACACTAAATCGACGAAAAATCTGAAATAGGTACATAAGATAAATTAGTAAAAATTATAAAAATAAACTAAACTTTACTGTATTTTAAACTTTCGTAAGAACTAACTGCATTTTAACTGAAAACTGTAGGTAGGTACTTAACAATTCTTATTGATGAAATCAATTATATCTGTGTGACGTCTTTTTAATTTTATTTAGTTTATAATATTTAATACGAAACTGTTTTTTTATACTGTTTCTTTTTAATGGATCCTAAGATGATAATAAATACTTATAACATATTCGTACTTCAGTAGGTAAGTATTTCTTCGTCAACGTGGTTATATTAAGCTCAAATCCTCTGACATTACCAATTTTCATAACAGGAGAAAGTTCTCCGCAAGGTTATCGCTAACTTAACAGAACACACTCGTAATCCCACATCTTCGCGTTCTCATATAACAATGGGCAGTCACGAAGCAATAACAAAATGTCGGCCGCGAAGGCAATAACACGGCTCTAGTTACAGAACTCGCCTTGAGGATATCCTCGGCCACTCGAGTCGACCCTGCTGTTCGCGGTAATTAGATAAGTTCGCAGATGTATACCGCTGCCGTGTTTCGTTTGCGATACTGCGGCTGATCTGGGAACAGACTATTGGATGAGACTTAATATGATATGGCCGGTAGTTACTGTTGTTGTAATATTGGTGGTGTGAAATAACTAACATTATCCCACTAATATGCTATTTTAAACATGTAGTTGTTTGGATTAAAATTTGGTACACAGATTGCTCGTAATCTGAATGCCATGCCTAGACTGAAAAACGCACGGCCTAAAGCTAGTAACGAATATTTTTAAAAACAGGTTTTCATGTTGTTAAAAGAAAACTAATGTAGTTTAAACTAAACAAAAGAACAACTGATTATACAGCACGCTTTTGTTTAAAACTTAGCTACTGATAGGTATGCACATAAGTTAAATAGTTTTTATGAAGTTTTTAAATATAATGAATCATAAATCAGCTATGCAGTTTTATAAAGAAAAAAGAACTTTACTGACGGTAAACTGTGTAGAATGAAGATGGCGTGTTTCTTGTTGGATAAACATATCTCAAACCTTTTAGTTCTAATTAAACTAATTAATACTTAGTTTATTTTCAAAAAAATATTTTTGAGCCCTTATTTGTTTTTTACTTTATAGTTTCATATATAAATCTATTTTTACATCAAATTACAGTAGACAGTACAAAAAATAAGTTTCATATTTCAGTCATAACGAAACAAAAGAACTCGAAATCTTTTCTTTACTTATAGCTACTAAACAGTTCTAAAAACTAGGCACTTCTTGGCTCCATCACCATGATAATACCAAATTATTTTATTGTGATCCAAAGCACACAAATGTACATACAAAATTAAATTTAATACGACAATTAGAACTAGATTAAAATTGACTTCCAAAATTTGATATGTAATCAAGGTCCGTTAGACACAAGTAAAGCAAATGAAAGCGTATTAATTACAGCCTTCTTAATGAGACCAAAACGGTGTTATAGCTTATGTATTTTTGCGCATTTCACTCGTAGTATTGAGACTTATGTACGTATAATACATAATCTACTGTGCTTAGTTCTGTAGGTGTCGTTCTAGAGGTACGTTCCAAAATTGTTCTTCGGAATAAAAACTTAATATTTTTAACAAAGTTAAATTTGATTTTAATCGCTTTAATAACTGTTCCTAGTTCAGGTGTATGAATCCACTCTTGCTGAGACTAACCCAAGTGTTAAATGCTATTTTTATTTTTATTGTGTTAAGTGTTAATAGATATTTTTTTTGCATTATTTCCATTCCTTTTTACCTCACCACTAAACCTAGTTACAAACATTTGAAATGAATTTTAGACAGCAGGAAGTTCGGAAAAGTTTGATATTATGGCATTTGGATAATCCAAGCACGTAGAGCGCTCTGGCGTCCGTAGATATAAACTTTTCAGTTATTTGTCAGCATATTGTAAGCAACAGTTTACAAGTTACAAGAACTTTTAACTCCGTCGCGCGGCTGGAGTAGTTTTCTTAATGATTTTTCTAGATTTTTCGTGAAACGGCCTATTTTTTATTTACCACCCATGAACTTTTCAACGGCTTCATTAACATTTCCTCGACAGCCGCGATTGGTTAAGAAAGTTTTTCCTAATTTATTTTTTATAGATAAGAAGCAAACGAGCACGCAGGCCACCTGGCGTTAAGTGGTCCAAACATCCATATTCAACCCCAGGCAGCATCGTAGGTTCACTTGAGATTATATACAGATGCGTCGCTACTTCTGAGGACTAAAACTATTTAATGTACTCCGGCAAACACATCCTTCTTCGGACACAATAAATTGTTTCACTTAGTGCTTACCCAGACAGGAAACCTCAGGAAACATCTAAACTATATGTATATATTAGGATAGAAAAGAATTCATGCATAGTCCCCCACGCAGGCCAAGTGCGGGGGCGGCGGACTTAGCGGCGGTCTTTTGAGACCGTTATAGAGAATTCACAGGTAATCGAAGAGCAAGTGATAATTATTTTTTTAATACGTTACTAATTTTTTATATTATAATCACTCATACGTTAATACTATGTGATATTGAAAAATTAGAGGAGCGTGTAGGGTTCCAAACCGGAGCCACAGAAATGATAAGCCGAAAGTCAACCAACAAGGTTGTCACTGCACATAGTAAATCCATTAGCTAACACCATTTAAGTCGCAATATTAGGTACAGTTTCTTAAGTCTTAAGTTCAGTCCAGATTGCACTCCATGTACAGCGGACCAAGTTTCAGCTGGCAACAGTTCTTTATCTATGCGCAACATCACACAAGTTTAATTAAACATTCCCCTCAATATTTTCTACTTGCGAAGCGAAACATATAAACTTTCATATTTATTTGGAAAAGTACATTTCAAATTAAATGTTTCAGAAGCGAAATAATTATTACGGCTTGTTTCTCGAGCTTCTCTTTTCGAACACCGATAAAGTCTTTTATGAAAGTACTTTTTATAGACCATTGTAAGGAATTGCAGTCTCGTTTAAAACACTAGATTTATGCACAAAAATTGACTGCAACAATTAACATTGTCGGAAATGCAATTTGACGATTTTTATTTTAATGCATGCTAAGTCTTATAATATAAATATCTACGACCTCGCAAGGTTTCCAATTTCAAACAAGACACGATTTTTATTTTTTTATAAGGGAAAAAGTGGCTGGGATACATGGTTTTATGCAAATTATAGGTATCATTGTTTAAAACTTCATGCAACCATACTGATAAATAGCAATTTCTTACTTGCGACATTGTTTATTGCACCTCAAATATCCTTTTTTATATTTTTAGGTGACTGTGTTCTTATCAGAGCATTTTGTGTAATACGAGATTA
This sequence comes from Tiana niger, assembly GCA_018249895.1. NCBI lineage: Eukaryota > Metazoa > Arthropoda > Insecta > Lepidoptera > Hesperiidae > Tiana > Tiana niger. The sequence goes on along the minus strand of DWNH01002067.1, from coordinate 236 downwards.
TAACCGAATGATGCGCGGTACTGGAGGATTGCCAGCGCCAGCGCCTGCAACTGCTAAGTGTCTGATCGATGGCCCTCTCGCAGTGCCCTGTGGTACTGTTCCGTTTGAAAGTGCCAGAATTCAAATATATTAACACAGATTAAATATTTTATTGCTCCAGTATTAAATTTTTGAGCAGTACATGTCAACAGTTTCAATTGATTACGTGCATTTCATTAATCGCTAGCGGATGCGAC
>DWNH01002066.1:0-10346 GCA_018249895.1 Tiana niger | reverse complement strand
AATATGGTCTGAACTAAATATTTACATACCATCTTTGTACCTACCCATATTTGTGCAAATAAATGATTTTGTCTTTTGTCTTTTGTCTATTGTTTTTCGGAAGAAGGGTGTTTGCCAGAGTTCACTAAATACGAAGCTACCATCTTAGTACTTAGAAGTAGCAACGCATCTATTTGCTATCTCAGGTAGGACTAAGGTACTGCCTGAAGTTGCAAGTGGATGTCCAGTTGCAGTGACCACTTAACACCAGGTGGTCTCACGCTCGTTCGCTACTTTTATTCAATAAAAAAAAGGCTGTATTGAAGATGGAAGAAAAAATTAATTTACTTATAATGTTCTTGTTACTGTTTCAAAGTTAATTCCATTATTATTTTAAACATGCGTCTGCGCACCGGAACGAAATTAAATTAATTAAGTAATTATCTTAAGCCGGACCCACACAGCGCACCGTAGCGTAAAGATGTGTATTTCATTATTATTCTAGAAGACTACAGTCTATGACCCATCAGTGCGACATTTATCGTCATCATTTGTAACTATTTTTATTTCTAAGAAGTAACAAACTGTGTTAATTTGAAAGTTACAAATGTTTTTTCAATACATACTTAAATAGATATTTATTTACACCCAGACACGGAACAAATATTCATGTTCATCACACAAACCTAAGATTTAGAACATATATGTATAATTGTATATTTGCAATGCAAATTTTACTGTACATTATGTAGAACTTTAAAGATGTTTTTTTTATTGAATCGTTAAATTTAATTGAAATGAGATTCAAGTTTAAAATCCTTATTTATTATTATTTCTTTATTTATTTTTTATTAAATAAATAAATATCTTGGGACAACTCACACACGGTCATCTTATCCCAAACTAGGCAACTAGGTCTGTGCTATGGTGCAGACAACTGATAAACATGCATAAATACTTTTTTTTTGTAAATAAATACTTATATAGATAACAACACACCCAGACACAGAACAAATATTCGTGATCATCACAGAAACATTGTGGGGATCGAACCCACGACCTCCCGTTTAGCAGTCAGGTTCGCTAACCATTAGAACATGAGGCCAGTCAAAATGCTTTCATATTTTACTATGTGTTTGTTAATTCTACAAAAAAATTGAAAGAAATAATATAACAACAATTTTTTAAATTGGTAGGTAAATAAATATATTGAATAAATTATTATCGTGTCGATATACTTAAACTTATACATTTTTAATGGATATTTCTTCCGTCAAACAGGTCACCAACAGCATCTCCTAAAGCACCGAAGGGTCCTTCATCATTAGTTGCTCCACCAAACAGTCCACCAGGTCTTCCGAAAAGGCCATCTCCGTCACCCCCAAGAATACTGCCGGCATTCTCCAAGAAGCCTCCTCCCTGGTTATTATTTCCACTTCCAAAGAGGTTTACTGGTGATGGACCAGATGATACTGGTTTAGGTTTCAGACCAGTTTGTACTCCAGAACTACCTAATCTGAAAATTGAAGACATAAATGTCTTTTTTTATCAAGCAGCATTCAAAGCTGTTTGTATGATCAGAAAAAAAAACATATTTAAACTCTCACCCAAAGCATCTAAAAGATGCCGAGTAGATTGGAAAACTAGCAACATCAGCCTCGATATCTAAACAAGCAAAGGCGTTCCCATTACGAATGCGGATATTTGAAAGCTCTGCGCAAACTCGTACAAATGGAGCTCGTCTAGGATTAAAACAAATCGGTGGAGGGTCGCTGGCTGAAATATAAATTAAATTTTTTCTTTGTTTCAAAACTTTAAACAAGGTATAAATATAAAAATATTGTTTGTGTACATCAATATTGTATTTTGGTCCATAGAAATAACAACGCATTAAATGAGTATGCAGTAGGTACTGCTTGAAGTTTGATAAGCAGTGATTACTTCACGTAAGGTACCACCTGAGTGGAGTGGTCTGTATAATCACTGCCCCATATTTTATACAAAGATATTAATATAAATCCAATGTACCTGACACTCTTCGTCTCACAACTGTGTTATTATTTACGCTGAGCCTAACGTCAAATACAAAATCTTCAGGAACAAAAGAAATATTTCCACATGTATTCATTCTAAATCGCTCAAATATAGCACCAGTACAACATCCACATTGTCCTCTTAAACATGAACAAGGAAATCTAATAACTTGTCCATCTACTTCTTGGACTGGTTCTTCTGTGATCGCATCTTGTAAAATTGGAGCTTGTGTTGCTACAGTAGCAACAGTGCTCGATAAAACAGGTTCTTGAACAACATTTTGAATAACTTGATCATTGGTAATGGATGTGTCGCTGGAGTCATTGACTTGTTCTATTTCACTATCTATTTCATCTTCCACTTCATTTTCCTCATCTTCTGATACGTGGACTGGTAGGGTGATAGTTACTGGAGATTTTAGTACAGGAGTAGGGTCAAGTGCTTGATTCCAAATAGTTTGAGGTACCTTGATGTGAATTACTTCGTATGCTCTGTCTTTTGTGGTTATTATTTGATCTAAAATATAGAGTTAAATAAAATACATCATTGTTAATACATAAAAATATACAAATATTCATAAAATCTGTAATATAATCCAATAAATATATCTAAATTACTTACTATGTCTTGCATCTACAAATGCGATAAAAAATAACGCGATAAACAAACAAAGCAACTTTGATGACAACATTTTTCGTAGGAAGCTACACAATATAATTAGCATTACAACAGTTTCGCCTGACTGTCGAGTTTAAATGATCGGTGCAGCATTTCTACTCCAACTATTTAACTGCTGTCCAGTAACAAAGTCCCGATACTCATTTCAACTGCACGGTCAATGTACATTACAAACAAGTTTTAAATTTTAATGAATCGATGAGAGAAAGTAGTGACTAACATCGGGCACGTGAATTGAATAGGTTTTAGGATGTTTATTGATATGATTAGACGATGGAAAGTATATTACGCAACTGCTTCACACATGTTACGCTTTCATATGTTTAAAAATTATTTAAGTTTTATTATTTTACTTATATAAACAAGTACGCTACTATAATCTTTCAAAATAATTTTTAATGAATCTTAAATTATTAAAAAAATTACAGTAGCAACGATGTAGCAACTGACGTTTATTAAATTCGTGAATTTACTTTTTGAGATACGTTCTTTATGAATAAAAGAACAAAATATTTTAAAAATCTTATGTTTATATCTTATGTTCATGAAGTTATAAAGTATCTTATTTGCTAAAGAAAATATTTTCTATGCTGTCTTAAACAAAGGTCATAAAGTGATGGAGAATTTTACTCATCTTACATTATATTGTTTTACAGTTTACATTTTTTGGAATTTTCCTTTCTTGCTAAAATGTACTAATTAAATTGTATAAATTATGGAAATAATTTAAATAAATATGGGATAGTAACACACAGTAGTCAATTAAGTCAAAGAAAATTTATTGAAATAATAAGAAAATAAATAATTTCATTAATTTAGGTACTATTTACAACTATAGAAAGTCTTTAAGTTTCGAAAAATAAATAATAATTTAATTAAAATATCCTACACATTATTTATGTCATGCAGTGGGCCAAATTCCTCGCATCATTTTATTTTGTCTTCTTCGCATTCCAATGCTATCGCTTAAAACTTCTAATCCAAGAACGTCATCATAATAGTCTTGATTTTCGTTATTTTCTTTCATGTGTGGTTTATGATGTTTATTATTTTTATTTTGCCTCTTATTTCTGCCAAATATTCCAAATTCATGTCCAACACTTTCGCCAATTCGGGATAAATCTAAGACATCTAAATCATGCAAATTAAAATTTTCACCTCTGTGCTTCTTCTTGGGCAACTTTAGCCCTTCATAGTAATTGTTGGAAACCACTTGCTTATGAAATCCATGTCCTCTACTTTCTTCGGTACCTAGAGCTTCTTGGTCCGCAGCATGTTCTTCTGATTGAGAATCTAAACTTTGCACAATTTGTACCATATCATCCCTCACTATTGTTTCTGATGCTGTTTCACTGGGAGTCGTGGTTGAAATTTTTGGTGTAATTGTTTCAATTTTTTCATATGTCATCACGCCTTGACTTGTGGTTTTAATGCCAGAATCTTTACTTACTGTAGGTGCCATAGGCGTTACGGGCATAACCGATAATTGGTCCGTGATATGCGCTAAAGATAATTCTAATCCAGGGTCTTCAAAGGTAGTAACACTTTTTGGAGTAGTTTCAATTGAAGCTTGTTGATCAGGGATCACAAATATAGATTGATCTGAGGGTACTCTTTCTGCTGATCCAAATGGATAATTATCAGGAATTATAGTATCCGCACTTAGAGTACTGGTAACTAAAGAAACGGGAGTAGTTATTGTCGAAACTGTAGTACTTTCAATCGTAGACGCCGTCGTAGGACGTCTGTTCGGGCGTACTGGTCTTCTGATCGGCCTGCGAGTAGATGGGCGGCGGCTAATAGGACGAGCTACTTTTACGGTAGTTGTTCTTGACCTTGGTGTTGTAGTTCTGGTGTTGGGTCTCCTAGTAGGGCGTCGAGATGGACGAGGGCGTTTTGTTGTAGTCGTTGTAGTGGAAGCTGCTGGTGCTTGTTTTTTCTTGTTTTTGTTTGATTTTTTACCACCCGTCGATCCGAATAAATCTCCGAGTAAATCGTCGCCTAAAATACTAAAACCAGTGTAGTCTGCACTATCTACATCATTGACGGCATCGAGTCCGGCTGAAAAAATAAATATTGAAGCTTATTTTAGCATTAGCATTAGTTAGCTTAGCGTTTTATTATAGCAGATATATGTATTTAAATACAACTAACAAATTCTTATATGAGGTATGACAATTATCTTTTTTAATTTTGTTTTAAAATAAGTCAATAAAAAAAATTAAACATACCATCATCATCGTCGTCGTCGTCATCATCATCGTCATCGTCGTCATCATCTTCATCAGCGCCACCAAGTCCAAAGTCATCTTCATCATCGTCGTCGTCGTCATCGTCATCGTCTTCCTCAACCTTCTCGTCTTGCGGCACCAATGGCAATGGGTCTGCTGGTTCTGATGTTACTCCTCTTGGACCAAATTTGAAGCAGGATACTCTTACTGCTGCTTCAACAGTGCTTTTTGCTTGAAGCTCTAAGCCGAGACATGCTCTAAACTCTTCGCCTGTTCTCGCAATATTATAAACTCGTCCACAAAACTTTGATATACCACCAGGTAGCGGCATACAAACTGGACTGGGCTTGCGACCTGTAGATAAAAGGAAAAACAGCATATAAATCATTGATTTTATAACCTACATATAAAAAATAATTTAAAATTGGTATATTAAACTTTACTTACTTGAAAGTGTCCGATTAGTTATAACTTTTCGTCCAAAACTTAAAGATACTGACATTTTATCACCATTTATATACCTTAGCGAGGCACAACCTGAAATTATAAAGTATGTTTACTGAAAATCTAAAAAGAGGCATAGAATTTATTGGAGATTCTGAAATTTGGAATTTGAAACTAGGACTTTCAGCATACGAAGCAATAGTTAATGTCAAATACTTCGCATACACGTGCATTTACTCATCTAAAGAAATGATACTGCTATTTTAACAGAAAAACTGATATTTTTAAGGAAAATTTAAGGTGTTAATTTGAATACATGCCAAACCATAAATTCTGTGGACCGCTCAGTTAACAGCGTTTAGACTACTAGAGCCATAAGTGCTTACATAAATAGTAAATTGCCTAGATAATGGTTCCCTATAGCTTTGCTAATTAAACTTAAGCCTAAGCATGTTATTTATTTAATGTAATAATTGGACTAACTACGTGCTTAAACTGTAGTTAAGAAAGTGATAATTTTTACGGTAATATTTCTGTCTGGGATTAATTTTCGTATGTTACTTTAAATGAAAGAAAAGTATATAACGTAATTAATTAATTAATTACGTAACACGTAATTGGAACTTCAGTCTAATATTAAAATCATATCAAATCAAAAATATTGTGAAATTGTATTCGATATAATGTAATATCATGCTACTTTAAAGTAAAAGTCCCAAAGAGTGAGTTCACATATGAATAATATAAAATAAAAATATAAAAAAATTATATAATATAATATTTTCTATAATAATTTGTAATTGTGTATGTTTTATATCATATTATATTTATATTTGTAACTGTGATATAGCACTACTCCAAATCTAAGTTTTAAATAAAGTATGTAGGTGTATTTTACAACCTGGGCCGTTCAAATTCACGACAGGTACAGCGAAGTCCCTGCAGCAGTTGCAGAGAGCCTCAGAACACTTGCAGTACTTATTGATCGTGTTGTCCTCTATCTTGGTATCATCATTTCTGTTTTGAATTTCCTTTTTACTATATTTTTGTTTTCCCGCTGAAAGCAAAATTTGGTTAAAAAACAATTAAAAAGGAACTGTTCGGCCACGCCGTGTGTCTGTCACGCAAATACGAGGAAAAAGAAGAAATTCGTTTTTATTTGACGATATCGTGTGAATGTCCATTTGAATTTCACATTAATTCAGTAATTTAATGCTTTTGTAAGCAGTTTTTAAGTGGTAGTTTTTTTATAGATTAAAGAACAGGAATTCAGACCACCCTTCGTTAAATGCTCACTTTGACAATTAATTTTAACAATAGAATCAAAGCCATATTTAAACGATTTTTTTTGCGGTCATACATAGAGGCAAGGCTACCCTTGAGAACTAAATTTGCCAGTTAAATATTTTAACGCAAATATAACAGTGGCATAACCACATCGAAAAAAGCGTATGGCTTCTTAAAAGGTAATCCATCATAGTTTGAAACATATCTTTTGTTATAACTGTAACATTATTGTATTTTTAAATACTTACTGACTGTTTTGGAGGCAGCAAACGCTAATAATACAAATATTAGCAAAAGCTCAAAAACTAGGGAGAGCTTCATCTTGAAGGCTCACTCCCTGCCTGAAAATTATTTTATTTTTAAGACAATTTATTATACAAAATGAGAAATAGGCAAATAAAACAGCTATATTTATATACTCAAAGATACAAAAAAATGCCGATTTTTCTATAACAATGTATGTACATACATATTATTATGTATGTACGTATAAAACACTATGCGAGCTTTGCAATTTTTATTAAAATGTTTTATGCTTTTATATACACAAAATATTACGTCAGTATATGGTAGAATGATTAGAATGATTATAAAATTATTTATTATTATATTATTCATTTCAAATTCTGCGTAGTTCAATGTTTTCAAGCTTAGTTTTCTAAAGCAACTAAAGTTAGATTTATTAATAAATATATATTTTTTTACTTTTAAAAGAATTAATAACAGAGACTGCTTTTTATTAAACAGTACAGTTTTTGTTTCCAGTTAACAGAAATCAGTAGCGCGTTGAAGTCTTTTACGTGAATTTGATTCAAAAGACGGAACTGAACTTTTAGCGCCCTAATTTAAAATGTTTTGTCAATATGACTTTCGGTTTTCACATGGTTTTATACAATAATATTTATTGCCACTTAAGAATAAATAATGTATAAAAGGTAAACATGTTGATACATACCTTCTCTATGTACTTATTTGTTTTGTTTATACTCTATCAACAACAACAATGTAAACTATCGTTGCTGAAGTCACACCTCCCCGAGTGTTCACGACCAATTAAATTATAATCATTAGAAATCACACGGACTGGCCCTAAAACGCAGACGATACGGACGTAACAGCGACACTGATTTCATATAGCCGCTTCAACTCGCACCCAGAGAAATGTGAAATGACGTACGACTGTCGACGAGAAAGGAAAACTGTTTGACTCTCTCTGTCATTTGTATAGTATTAGTCAGGGATGGCAAATGCGCAGTTGGCCGCCTATGTAGAATTCAGTGTCAAGCGCACCAATACATTTTGTATTACTTATGAAGGATATTTACCTTTCTTGAAGTGCATCATTTCATTCGTTAGGGACAAACGAACGAAAATATGTACCAGCAGCTCTTTATATAACACATAATAAATAAAATGCTTTTTACATATTTACCGTACATAAAATTGATAATTTCATTTTTACGGTAATATTATTTACTTAAATGAAATATAAAACATATCCCTACAAGGGAAGAGCGCCCCAGAAAATACTAGAATGCCATAGAGAGTCCGACGCTCTCGGATATACTATTGCTGTAGTAGATTGGCAACATATTTATTATTTATTGATATTAATTTTATTTTAAAAACTATAAGTAATCCTTAAAATAAAAAAAACACTATTTGTCTTATCATAAATTTAAAAAAAATCTATTGAATTGTTTCTGAATTTATTATTTTCCATTAAAATGTAAATTGATTACCATGTTGTAAATCGAGTTTTAAAGTTAAAATATTTGGCTTATTGGTCTGTTGATTTACAAACACAAAACGAATTATTCAGAAATGTTTATATTATATTCCAATTGTACGTAATGTATAAAATATAAACATAAAGGAAGAGTGATGACTAAATATTATTTATATACATAGATATTATATGTTTTTATATATTTCAAGTAAGTACCCATAACACGACACAAAGTCGTAAACATAGCTCCTCTTATGTAAAATAATTATATACTCAGCAATCGATATACTTAACAACGTGCCGATCTTTAGTAAGCCAACTATAAAATGTTAGTCATACAGCGCCCAGTCCAGTTGCCGGCCCGCGCAAGGGTCACTTTCTACACGGAGAAAGTTGAATCTGTCTCCGTCTCATGCTTGTTTTTCATATTTGTTTTATGACAACAACCAATGTAATTGTTAGCGAGTGGTGATAAGAAACTAGAAAAGTTTACTGTTTACCATGGTTTTATAATAATTTATAGGCGTTAAATATAGTAGATCTGCAGTGAATGGCAAGGTCAATGCCATTGTAGATTAAATTATTTTGAACTAGTTCATATGCTAAAACTTGTGATAATTTTAATATTTCGTTTATTATTATCGTGTTAATATCTTAACATATAAAATAAATATCAATTATAAATATAGTTGTTCTGTCAAAAAAGATAATATTATAATATTATAGAAATGAGTGTCTATTGATATGAATAATGGTTAAGCATAGCAATTACTCATTATGGATCCCAGGATACAATATAAGGAGACTATCTTAATATCAATATATATATTTACTGGTACAGTTTGTATTGAATGTGCCCAGCAAACGGGAAATCTAGAAGTTTCTAAATATAAGTACCTACATATTATTTTCATGTATATTGAAGTTTATAGGCTACAACGATGACATCTGGCTGGTATATTTTAGTATAAATTATCTGCCTACTATAGCCACTTAATAATGGTAATTAAAAAACTAAATCGTGAATAGACAATGAACAAATTGCATTTACTGGTTGAATAGTCCCGTGTGCTTATAAAAGATTAGGCATTCAACTGACACTCTATCAATACTTCCGAACAGTGCCCACCCGAGTGCACTGGTGCATGCATACATGCAATAAATATCACAATACATAGCTGCATTTCAACAATTCAATTTTTTTGGTTCCGCCTCTCTCACGAACGCTAACCATTGAACCAAAAAACGCTGTTCAACATTACCGCTTTGACTTTGAATTACTGACGTTGGATATCTATTTCACACGCTATATTTATTTGTCTATAGCGTTTATACACATTTATAACCTCATTATAAGATTCCGTATCATGAATGCTTAAGGCGTCTTTCAATTCATTGAAAATATCTCTCAATATCAATTAATTGCATTCATAATAAATTTCATTTTTGCGCCGAACGAAATACATACTACGACGCTGGTATTGAATTATATTGCGGGTCAACTTTTGTCCTTAAGTTAGTACAGATATATACTTACAAAGAGTTAGACAAAGGATGCGTTTTTATCCATAAACTTAACGTTCATGTTGCAAATTTAGTAAATATTGTTATTCACTAGATCTCAGGTAGAAGTAAGGTACTGTCTGAAGTTGCATATGGACGTCCATGAGTTGCAGTGACCACTTAACACCACGTGACCTGCATGCTTGTTAGCTACTTTTATTCAATATAAAAAAAATATGAATAAAAAATCGATTATTACTAGGTGAACTAGGTGAGGTTTGCGTTAGATAAGTAATAACTATGTAACTACTAGCAGTGATAGCCTAGGGTTTGAATTTCGGCCTACCATCCCGGTAGGTCCGGGTTCGATCCCCGCACGCACCTCTAATATTTCGATATTATGTGCGTATTATACAATAATTATCACTTGCTCTTCGGTGAAGAAAACATCGTGATGAAAC
>DWNH01002065.1:0-10347 GCA_018249895.1 Tiana niger | reverse complement strand
GTGTTTCCTCTGAGTTTAATATTTAATATAAATAAGTACAGTCAGTAGAGGCTTTGTTTTTACTTAAATCATATTAAAATTTGTAAATGTAATTTTAATTAATTTAACAACAATAAATGTAAACAAAAAACAGATAATATAATTAATGACAGACTGGCTTTGTGAAGACTCCTTCTCTCCCTTCATACAAAAAATTTGATTAAATTTTGTGCTAATTATTTCAAAATTCGCATGTGTCAGACCATAAAGGGCTGAGATAAGATTTTTAACTTTAATGACTCGATTATGACATTTATTATCGTCCGGACTTGGTTTCAACGACAACTGTTATTAATAAATTTGAGGGGTAGCTGACTATCATAACAAGTTCAATTGGTGCGCTAACCATTTATTTTATTCACAATATTCATCTACCTACATTAACAAAAATATTGACAACCAATTTTTATACAAAATAGCCCTATTTTATCTTAAAAAAATTGTGCATTTTCTTTCGTGCTGTAAAATAAACGTAGTCAGAACATTATTACTAAAGGTAAATAAAAAAATGTTTACCCAAAAGACAAACGTACGAAAATAAATCAATATTGAATTTAAAAAATAGAAAAAGTACAAACGACAACTGTGTTTTAACACTAACAAGATAAATGCCGCATGCTGCTTGGTAAATGTTATGTTACTATGTTATCATCGTAAGAATTTTTTAACTTTACGAAATATAAAAATTATCCTACTGATTTGTTAAAACATTGGGAGATTCTCTAGTTCTAATAGATCAAATGACGCATGTATTTTTTATAAATCTTCTAAAATAGATTATCTACTTTTCTCTTGCATATGGCCTAATAAACAAAAATAAAAGTAAGATACCTATTAAAGTTTATTTTAATTTGGCACGTTTGAATGTGTTTACTTAAAGAATGTACATAACTGCTTCTAGGGTCAAAATAAATTCAATTAGACGGCACTGAAACAGAATCATATCTACAACTAAAATAACTAACATACCAATATAAAACTACCTGTATCATAGATACGTTATTAGATATTAGTTATAATTTTATAAATAAAAGCGATAAAAAAACTTCACTTTAAATTACGGTTAGTAAACTTACAAAACAAATTTAATATAATATCTATTGACAAAATAAAAGAATTTTAGCTACCTAAAAAGTTATAGACTTTCCTAAATATCATGTTATTGTCATTTTTAACCGACTTCATATAAACTATTATACCTAGCTGAACAATAAAAAATATATTTAAACTTAATAAACACAATAGGTATGTTCCACAACTACGTTGCATAACAGTTACAATAACACTTGTTTCCTTCTGTTTTGACCGTAATCTATCTAGTAAACTATATAAAATTAATCCTCATTCCCCTATCCCACAAATCATTCGCATGTTCAAATATAAAGAGATTTGGCAGACGAAGTTTTAGTATCACCAAGCAGTGTTGGTTAGACATCAGCTATAGTTCGAACCACAAAAGTAACTGAATACTATCAATTATTACTAATTGTGATGCCATAATTACACTGGGCGAGAGTTGCTTATAACAATCGATACCGAGGAAGACCATATTACATACAAACACAATACTATAAAAGACGGAAAAATTGTAGCATTAAAATATCACACAAACAGCAATTTACGATAATTGCTACAAAATTTAATTCTCAGCGAGTAGTTTGGCATAAAAATCGTTTGGCAGAAATTTGACCCATTTTTATCTACGCAGAGATAGTCACAACTGAATGCTTTCAAAAGTTCGTTAAATGTCTTACAATTTTTGTTCATATAATAATTAAATTTGGTTCGACAATGCCAGAAAAATCATCAATGTTTGGCTGAAAACTAACTTCTGCTTATAAAAATAGTATAAAATAACACAATCCCACGTTTTTTTATACTCTTTCGCAATAGCGGATAAAGAAATTGAGCAATGAATAGTCCCTTTACCGTCCATCTTTAATATAACCACTTAATTGGATCACATACTAAAATAAAAAATAAAATGTTGATGTCTATATTTCGGACTGGCAACCAGTCTTACAATTTTTTCTTAGTAATAACATCTTGTATCTTAAAAACTAAAAGAATAATCTTAATTTTATTCATAAAAATCATACAAACATACGTCAATTATATACAACCAGTGTAATATCTTTATCATGTTGAATAGACTTATAAGTCTATGGTTTTTTAACAATGCTGAAATCATTCATATCCCCATTTATAGTGTTTAATTTACAATAGGCAAGATGACAGATAGAGAGTAAGCAAGAATCGCCAAAAACCATGTATTTGCATATTGAAATAAAATATAGAGGTTATATTTTTTATAAAACAGAAAACTAAATCCATCCGTCCTGGCCTCTTGTTCTACTGGTTAGCGAACCTGACTGCTAAACCGGAGGTCGGGAATTCGATTCCCACCCAAGACAAATGTTTGTGTGATGAACACGAATAATTGTTGTCTGGATGTATTGTATATATAAGTGTACGAGTATTGTGTAGTGTAACATTTATGTGTGTTTAATGTGTTTATCAGCTGTCCGGTTATCATATCATAGGCTCGGCTAAGTTTGGGAACAAATCGCCCTGTGTGAGTTGTCCTACGAAATGTATTTATTTATCGTCGGTTGTTACATTTAGGGGTTGCTCACCTCTTTAAAATTTACATTTCTGACTTAATTACATTTAAAACAAAATTTAATTATTTCCCAAGCGCGTAATGCTCACTGCTTCGACACTGCTTGTGCACATTAAGGTTAGATAATGAGGGCCTCCATATGAACGTTTTGGAGGCAATTTTATACTTGAAATGACAATATTTTCCTACCAATCTCATATTTCTGCAAATATGGCGTGTTAGTAATAGAAGATACTATCGAACATCTGGGAACAGTTTGTAAAAATTTAAAAATCAATCATCATGCCTATTGCGTTACAATATTCATGTGTTTGACGAATATAATTAAAAAGGGTTTAAAAAAGTAGGTGCACTGCAAAAAAGCTGGTGCATTAAGTCATCAATAAAATGTTTGTAAAAATACAAGTTAACTAACTACCAAAATCATTGAAAATATTATTACGAACGAAAATATTATTACGAAACCTTAATCAAAATATTAATAATAATTCGCATAACTGTTACTAAATTTATTACAACCTTTAAATACTTACCTTGAAAATAAACCTATTTCTAATTTTTTATTTAAAATAAACATAAAATATAAAACTTAAAAAGCTAATAACAATGTGATGCATCGAGACCAAAAGAATTATTTTATATATTAAAATTAAATACATAAAATATATAATGCCTTCAATAAAACACACATATACATTCTGTCATATCAATGTGCATAAAAACATGAGTTTTTAGAAATCAAAATCAATGTTTATAAATTTACATTTTAGACTATTTTTATGCCATAAATTGCCAATCTAGTAGTGTAAAAAGTCATATTTTAAAACGAGCAAAAATTACTGTGCACTTTTAGTTCTCATCGTATTCGGTAGGAGCGCTAGTAGTCGGTATATGAATAAACTAATCGATTTTTGTTTGTCGACTTGACTCGACTTGACTAATACTCGTACTAGGGGTAATCAGTACCCCTATCGGTTCTTGTTAGTAGTTTTAGATATTTCGAATTAGAAACGACATAGAAAAACTAAAATAAAATCCTAACATAATTGCGTACAATCTGTTCTTCGCATGACAGTAACTTAACACAATTACGAATAAATATGTTGGAATGTTTACTCAGGTACAGGATTGTTAACATAAATGAATAATGTAAATGTATGGATGACGTGGCGTGTGTCACGAGTATTTGTATATTTAGCTAGTAGAATATAATGCAGACATATTATGCTATCATGCTTAAGATGCTACAGAAGAATATATTGGATAATAAAACTATCCTTAAACCATTCTCATTATGTAAAAGGACCTATTGGTTTTCCGTGGATTATTTAAAAAAAAAGGTTTGATAATTCCAATAATGAATATTCAATTATTTTGTATACACATATATTTGTGATAATTATTCATTTGTCGTTTCTTTTATGAATTGTAACATGACAACAATCGCGATAAATATGTTTTACAATCTTAGATTCTCCTACGTACAAAGTTCTACGTTTAGTATATCAGTTGACGTATAAAATGCTTATAACGATAGATATATGCTTATTCTATGATAAAAAGCGATCAGAAAGGGTGTAAATTGACTAGGAACAAATTATTTACAGAACTGAAGAGGGACGGTATAATTGCATTCTTACATAATTTTCATACTAATTCGTTTTGAAGACCCAATTAGGAAGTATTATATGTAAGGCTTAGGATTAGAGCAAATAAAATAATAAGAAATAATGCGCGACGAAACTAACATTTTTAAAATTTCAGACATTTAGATACATTACTCAGAGATTTATGTTACGCGACAGAACAACATTTATCACAACGTATACTATCTATGAGATTTCGAGGAATTATCAGTAATTTTATTTAACGTATGTAATCAATGAATTCTAACACGGAATCTATAAAACATTCGATTACTGATTCTAATATGAGCACAGTCAAAATCTATAATCTAATTTTGTAATTCATAAGGTATCCAATCTAATAGAAACACAACCTCGACTATCTATGGAAAACAAACACGGTCGAGTATATACGAACAAGCTATTTCTACACAGTAAACTACACGTCGCGTGTATAATAATCCTCCTAACCCTACAACACAGTGACTGCTCAGATTAATCTCATATAAGCGTCGCGAAACACTTAAATACTATAAATATCATAATACTTTAACACGTCGCATGGTCAATCAATAATGATATACGTTTACATGTGCATGTTCACAAGAAACACAATCAGTCGACTGATAGGAAAAAACTGAGCACAATACACTCACGTAACTTGCTCGTTCAGTCGCCCTTCATATCCGTACATTGTAAAAGAGTATACAAATAGCAGCCTTGGAATCATAAATACTATCCATTGGACATTAATTGTGAACATGCGCTTATATGCATGGTATGAATAAGTTGATAAAGCTATTGCCAGTAAATTTTAAGTATTATTGCTTAAAAGCAAATAAATGAATCATGTAAAAGCAAAACCAGCAACATCAACATATTCTTTTCAAAGTGACTTTTTGTTGGCGATCAATGAATAAGCCGTTTCTCAACCATACTAATGACATATTACTTTAATATAAGTCTTTATTTATATTAATTATATATTAGTTAAATAAAACCTACTAAAAAATAACGATGAAACAGTTTTCTTTGAATTACTAGAATTTTTTGTGAACGGATCTTGCTGGTTTTGCTTTTACATGACTCAAATGTTCTGAAAAATATAAATCTATCGAGTTAGTCGACCCTGTGATTTAGACAAACCTAATGCAAACAGTAATGAAATACACAGTTTACAAGAGCTTATCAACTTTTTCAAACCTTGTACAGTATAATGATTACGCCTTAAGATCGAATAAATTCCCATTGGTTCGTTTGTTGGCTGTCGCATATGACCATGAGGAGTGTTTCGCCGCGGTACGGGCGGTCTACTCCAAGGCACATCCCGGCTGCCGTGTTATAGATCGGGCTACCAGCCTGGAAAATGAATAGTAGACAAATTAATTGGTAATAATAGTAAATAATAAATAGTAGATAATAAATATTATATAAAAATAATTTAATACAATTAATTGATTCATATAATTTTGTCTTCCGAGCTACCCTTATACATGTATCCCTCTTTCCTGGCATATAATTCCCACCGCTTGTTATAAGACATAATAATATATGTGATGTACATATGCATGTAGAGTTATAATATAAATTTGAATGCATTTTATATAGAAATCAGTTGTTTAACCCCACCCTGGATAAGGAGTAGTCATGTTCAATAAATACCAAATGTAAATTCATCATACAATTTTCAATACAGCTGAATATTAAATACAAAGCTTCCTACATTCCGTCTAGACTTGGTAATCACTGTTAGAAAGCACTCTGTGATGATTGGTTTCTTGATATTAAGTAGAAATTAAACGAGTACTTACAGATCCCTTATGTTTCCACTCCTGAGTGCCGCCAAGCTCGTGACATTTGCTCAGCATCGGAGATACACTGGTCGACGAGTCCAAGCATAGGGTGCGCCCCAATACCAATTCGTGGCGGTCCGTTTCAAACCACATCTAGATTTAGAAGACAAATAATGATTATAGACACATTGCTGGAATAGCACGGTAGAGTATGGCCTGACTCTGTCCAGCTGCGAAAAGCTCAAACCATAAATAACAAGATTTTTTACTTACATAATAAAAAAGTGACTTATTATTTATATGGAATCTATTTTAATATTTTTTTTTATATTATAACTCTTTTGCACACTACTTATTGGAATAGTTTTATTTAATTATGAGGAAATACTTTGTGATTATAACATAACGCTTTAGTAATAAAAGGTAATATCAGCTATATAAATAATACCAACAATAAATTATTGTATTAATTACATTTTAACACATACAACACTGCATCAATAACTTAATGATCAACAGAACAGTAATCTAGAAAAGTGCGTTATTATTTACTTGTAGTACTGAAATATCTTTAATTTTTTTCTGAAAAACATAGACACAATCATGTAACTTCTACATAGTCTTAACGGGAGTAGGCTGCTGCCCGGGAAAATACTACCGCCACACCCAATTTTACTGTAAAGCAATTTATTGAGTTTTGGAAAGAGGGTGTGGATGCCGGAATTCACTATATACGAGGCGACCATCTTAGTCCTAAGAAGTAGCAACATATCTATTTGCAATCTCAGGTAGGAGGTACTGCCTGAAGTTGCAAGTGGATGTCCATGGGTTGCAGTGACCACTTAACACCAGGTGACCCGCATGCTCCTTTGCTACTTGTATTCAAGAATAAAATTAAAAAAATATATATTTACCTGATTCAAAGTTCTGATGCAGCTAGCGAGGACTAACTTGCTGCCCTTCGACTTGATGTCCTTAGCGCTCTGTATGCATAACGACGTTCGCGAAAGACGAATTTGGAAGGAGTCGGTGTAGTTGCGCTTTCTGAAAATGTTTCAGACTACGTTACAATGTTATTTTACTAGGGAATGCTAAACATTAAATATATTTTTTTGGAAATATAAACATATAAATAATACGAAGAAGGGTTACTGAGACTGGGTTATTGAGGGCAATTGAAACCGATAAAGCCGATACGGCAAGATGATAAGATACATATCTTTTACCATTCCTGAATATTCCATCTAAATCCGTTCAGCAGTTTCGATGCATATGATGCACGAAAACAACGACTATAAAGCAAACCCTATGATATATAAAGATGTAATAGAGTTCACTTCGGAGGCTAATCGCGAAAAAAATTATTGACTTAGCTGTCGTATAACAATTAAACTTGATTTAAATGCTACAGACAGAAATTCCAATTTTATTTATTAGTATTACTGGTAACAAGCGAGCAAGCGGCGACTATGTTACGCGCTCAGTGCTCACGCTTACTTGAAAAATTTAAATACATAATAAATATATAAAAAAATTATCTATATGTATTTAAAAAAAATTATGTATGTTTATCAGTAGTCTGGTTGCTATAGCACAGGCTGTGCCTAGTTTGGGATCAGAGATGACTGTGTGTGAGTTGTGCCAAGATATTTATTGGTTATATATAGTTATAACTTGTTCTTTACCAAAGGTTCATATAAACCTTCGCAATCTGAAGCTGCAATCTCGAAAATATAATTAACCACCGATAACTAGGAGTTTGGTTAATAATTTTAAATGCCACAGTTGGAACTCGGCAACATTCTGCAAGTCACGAAGGGTGTTCGAGTTCCTCTTTCCACATGCAGTGGTACAGCACCTTAGCGGCAGTAATTTTAACATACGTTAGCAACAACGAATTTAAAGGTTCTCGAGTACTTCGCTAACTCACCTCGAATGCCACGGTTGAAACTTATTCTTTTCCGGGTCATTGAGTGCTTGAATCCTCTTTTTAGCGACAGTGTCGGCGCCATACTGAAGCTCGGGGTAAACATTCTTCAGGTACCAGCGGAAAGGCTTGCAATCGAGACGCTTGCGAAGCTCCATCCTCTCCGATATATCACCAATATCTACATGAGCTGCCGGCGGATCCTTCTCGATCACTTTGTCCTATAACACAAAATTATAGGTCATGTTCTTTGTATCCTGACCATATAAAATTACAATCAATATAAGACATATTCAGAAGTATTCATAAATCGACTGCAGCAGCAATGTCGCAAGTAAGAAATTGTTTTTTGTTCGTATAGTTGCATATTTTAAACAAGGATAAATTTGGCATAAGACCATGTGTATCGAAGCTACTTTTTTCCTCGTAGTAAATTCAATATCTAAGCATAACCATTAATCCCTTCTGTGTGATAGGACATTTGATTCTGATTTTTTCTATACAAGTACCTACTGAACAGCTATCAGATTTTTTTTATTGGAAAGAGATAGCAAACGAGTATGCAATCTTTCTAGTGTTAAGTGGTCTCTGCAACCACAACGTCCATATTCAACCTCAAGCATTACCTGAAGACTAAAATGATCGCCTCATATTTAGTGTGCTTCGGTCACCGCACCCTTGTTCAGAAACACAATAAATTGCTTCATGTTAGAGTTGGTGGAATGGTGGAATGATGGTGGAACTACGCAGGGCGGAGGACCTACCACCATTCATCCATCAGCCTTTAGATTTCCACTGCTGAACATCGGCCTCCTATAGTTAGCACCACTCTGTCCAATCCTATGCCCTCTGGAACTAACGGTTTCCCGCTATCTTATATGAAATAAAACTGCATATAATATGTATTCGATTCTGAATGCTACTGATGTGTCATTCTCTCGCATATAATACAGCCGAGCTATTATAGCGATGACGCGATGACGCGATGACCATCTCTCTCGCTCCCTTAGGCGTCTCGAGCCCACTTAACCCGCACGAACATGACGGCTCAGCCTCATTCAATACCCACAAAATAAAGTGTTCAACGCCCCTAAAGTTATCATTTCAATAACGTATGTACGTACCACATAGTCATCCATCCAGACGCGCGCCATACGCATTGAGTTCTGAAGCATGTAGTCCTCTTTCTCGGTGAATGCGTATGGGCGCCTTTTGCGGAACACATGGCCGACGCGGCTACACGGAATAAGCTCCAATGTACCACCACACATCCAAACCTAACAACAAAATGTAATTACCATCAGGTGGCCCGTATGCCTGTTTGCCAATCCTTTTACATAAAAAAAAAAAAAAATTTCGTTATCGATTCATAATAAAATATGAACAATAGCAATAACAATAAAAAACTATAGGATCATAAAAACGGTATTATAAAACATACCCTGAACGAAATTTCCAGATTTTCACCACCCCAAATATTCATGCCGGGATCGTACTTGCCGATGTAATTAAAATACTCGCGATAAATGGCGAACAAGCCGCCAGCCATCGTTGGAGACATTATAGGCCTGATGAAGTCTATTTCCGCTGAAAAGAAAGCAAACAGAATTACCAATCACAATCGCTTATGACATGTTATATTTTGGTAACCTCTTTGAGGAGGTACTTAACCTTCGATATCTAAAAGTCAATCATTCATAGTGCTGTCAAAGAATGTTTTACAGATCGAGCTTTCCCTAGAAGGTATTGGGCTATAACAAGATATTCTTAAAAAAAAACGTGTTAAGAATTTTCCGATAACGGCAATGAAGGGACGATACGTCTAATTTTGCAAATTTTCATAGACAAAGGTATTTATCAGTCTTTAAACCAAAAACAAATCTATTTTCACACTCACTTCTTAGGGTTCCTTTCGGAAGATTGTCCCACTTGAAATGCAATCCCCAGTTGAACCCACCGCGAACTAACGGACTAGCTGTATACTCAAAGGTGTCAGCGTTAATCACGTCAATGATGGGAACCACTATGCGCTGTGAATATTTCACATTCACTCTATCCACTCCCTTGGAGAGACGACTCAACAAGGGCTCCAGCCATCCGACATTCACCTCTACATGCGAATCCAAGAATATCAGTACCTGAGAAAACAAAAAAGGCTATAGACATTTTTAAAATACAGTAGTTGTTACAGTAGTAGTTAATTTTTAAAAAACAGCAGTAAGTAACATAAACTATATAAAAATAATAATAAAACTAATTATAAGGCCAAAAACGGATTACACTGATAAATTTGGTATAAAATAAATTGTGTTTTAGTAACAAATGAATATGAGTGCGTGC
>DWNH01002064.1:0-10349 GCA_018249895.1 Tiana niger | reverse complement strand
ACTCCTCACATTTTTCTCATACCGGGCGCCTTATATCAAAAAACCGATTCTTAAGGAGTAAACTCCAAAAATTAATGTGATAAAAACAAAATATTCCATTTTCATTTAGTATTTTTAGTTAAAGGTGTTTGTGATGCCAGGGAAAGCTAACTAAACTAAACTAAACTAAACTAAATATGTTATATAGTCGATTATATCGAGATTTGGGCAAAATATAATTTACATCAATGTTCGAAGTGAGTGCGAGGTGTGGAAATAGGTGTTAAAGCTTTAAAGGTGTGAAAGTATTGAAAATAATATACGGTGTACCCTATCGAAAAATCAATAATTTCAAATATATCAACAACATTTTGGTTTTTTCATGAAAAACCAGATTTATGACGAAAAAAATTAATAACAATTGTATTTCTTGGTTTTCCAGAAAAGTTTAATCACTTATTGCTTAATAATTGCCAAATTTAAACAGATAGTTTTAAACCGCAATATTGATTTTTGGCGTAAATGTAATTATGACAAGATTTTAGAATAAAATTTGGTATATCTATCTATCGTTCACGTCCAAAATTTAATTACACCGTTAGCTCTGTGTAGGTGGTAGATCTCCCCTGAAAGTACCACCGCCACGCCCAATTTTACCGTAAAGTAATTTATCGGCTGACCTCTTTATCTAGTGGTTAGAGAACCTGACTGCTAATGTAGATTGCATGTGCAGTCCACCAACCACACTTGGCCCGCGTGGTGGACTTTGGCCTAGATCCTTCTCATTTGAGAGAAGACCCGTACTGTGGGACTATGATGGGTTTATGATGAAATGAAATTGTTTTATTCATTACAAGGTATTTACATACACTTAATGAAAGTCAAACAAATCAATAAGTTCATCGGCTTTAGGCGCTCTTATAGCTATTGTTGACCGGGAGAAATAAGCCGGCGGAAAAAAACTCTCGGTACTCCGTTAAAATATTTAAATAATTACGTTACGACACAGCAAACGAGTATGCCGGCACCTGGTGTCAAGTTGAAACTGTAACCTGGTGTTCCATCTGCAACCTCAGGCGGTAACTTAGTCCTGCCCGAAATCTCAAACAATTGCGTTGCCACTTCTAAGGACTAAGATAATCGCTTTGTATTTAGTGAACTGCAGCAACCACACCCTTTCGAAATACACTAAATTGCTTTACGGTAGATTTGGGTGTGACGGTGGTACTTTCCCGGACGGTGGTCTACCCACCTATATCGTGTGGTTCGGCCTTTTTAATTCATTTTTTAATTTAATTTTTTTTAACAATAATTAGAATTTAATATTAAGGGTATGACATTATTAATTATCAAGGTAATATTAATTTATTTGTTTATTGCTAATTAAAACGACATTTCTTTATTTACATTAATCAGCACAATAAAATTAATTAAAATATTAAATCAAAATCAAAATTAAAATCAGATATAAAAAAACAAATCGATATTTTTTAAACGATTTTAAATTTTAAAATGAACATGATTGGTTAATTTTACTAGTTGACACTCTGTTTAAGCCAATCAAATGTTTAGATTTATAAAAAATGTATGGCATTTTTCATGACATGTTCTCGCATGATGCCCGAACTGCGTGATGTCATTTAAAAAAAAATTGTTAATATAAAAGCGTAATTGTTTTAAAAAACATGTGTACAATTCACACGTGGTAGAAGCTTCAGAAATTTTGGCTAATGATGAAAAAACTGTATAATGCTTCCTATCGCATTTACTCCCACGTTAAATCTTACTGTTAGTCTGTCTCTTTTTACTGTCGCTTTTTCGTTTCATCCACTTTCAAATCACAACGATGCTAAAGAAGTTTTCTCTTCAAAAACATAATAGCTATAGTACCTTCCTAAATAATTTAAAATGGTGCTGTATTGTCTCAAAGATTAGATTAAGTATAGAAGTATAAGATTAAATATAAGGTACTAGTGGACCCGGCAAACGTTGTTTTGCCATATATTATTATTAAATTACTAATATGACTGTATACAATAATTATCACTTGCTCTTCGGTGAAGGAAAACATCGTGATAAAACCTGCATGCCTAAGAGTTTAAAAAAAAAATTCTCGAAAAAGCATGTGAAGTCCACCAACATTCACTTGGCCAGCGTGGTGGACTGTGGCCTAAATCTTTCTCATTCGAGAGCAGAGTGCCAGCTGTGGAACTATGATGGGTTGATGATGATGATGAGAAGACTTTCCGCTACACCCAAATCCACCGTAAAGCTATTTATTGTATGCTTATTTTGACGACTCGTGTAGTGTACTGTACCATGCCTGTCCACCATTCGAAGGTTTCTAGGTTCGATTCCCAAAGGGGCAGAATCTCAGGACTAAGGTACTCCCGAAGTTGCATATGGATATTGGTTACAGAGACCACTTAACACCAGGTAGCCAGCATGCTCGTTTGCTACTTTTAAAAATTATTAATAAAGAAAATAGGACGAAATTTAATTATAGCACGCACAACTTGAAAAATCGGTGTTCTATTAACAGTTTTTGGTCATTTTCAACTCAATAATTTACATTAGATTTTAAATTCTTTTTCGTGACCATAAAAATGAAAAAAAAAACAAACATTTAAATCTGGAATGTTGGAATATTGCGCGGCACATTTTTAAAACTGTAATGTTCGCGTAAAAACAAAACATTCCAAACACAGATTATAAATACTCTTAAGCCCTGAAACGTAACTACGGCTTATTAACTCTGCCTTATTATTTTGTCAGCGGTTAGAAATAATTTTGACATTATGATAGTTTATGGTTAGTACATAGTGGAATTACTTGACAAGCCCAATTACTATGTAATTGCTTGTAACAACTTTAATGCGGATAGATTATACCAATTACATACAATGTTTTATTTTGTAATTTAATTTCGGTATGTTGACAACTTTATTAAATTCAAGTGTGCACTAATAATGTCGTTCCTATTATGTGTTAAATTAAACTTTAGAAGCATGTGAACTGTTACCAGGACAAAAGTGGTCGCGTTATATAGATATATTAAAATTGGCTGGCCTCGTAGTCTAGTGGTTAGCGAATTTGACTGCTAAACATTAGGTCGTGGGTTCGATTTTTAGACATTTTTATAGTTCTCTGTTAAATGGATAGTGTTTTAGAATTAGTTACGAATGTTGTCATTATCTTTTTTATTGAATAAAAGAAGCAAACGAGGATGGAGGTTAGCTATTGTTAAGTGGTCACTGCAACCCATTGACATCCATATGCAATCTCAAGCACTATATTAGTTCAATCTGAGATCGTAAGTTCGCGCGTTGCTTCTTTTGAGGGCTGAGCAATAAATTCCTTCACGGTGGAATTGGGTGTGGCGGTGGTACTTACTAATTCGGACGACGATCACACTTAAACCTATCGTATCACCGTTCTATTACGCACTCATGTTGGAATATTCATTTTAATTTCATACTCGATTACATGAACTCGTCCAAAAACTGTTAAGTAAGTGAAATGTATAGAAAAATTGCAGATCATGATACAGCCAAACTAGTGGGGGAGTAATTTGTAAGTCGATTTAGCTCAGCGCTTATTTTCGGGTATTCACCCGAAAGAGTGAAATCGGGTAGCGACTGAAACAAATGCGATGTATTCGTTCGGGGATAGTGATGGGTGCTTATCGATACGTGGCATCGATGTCGATACGTATGAGCCAAATTATGTGTATTGATTTAAGACTATTTAGACTAGTAGATAGTCTTCATCGGCGTGTAAATCGGAAAATAAAAAAGAGTCTATACATAGGTACATATCGATGACTCTTACGAAAATTATCGTATCCCACTATAAATGAAATATTATAAATTGATAAATAACTTATTTTCAATTTCTTTTCGGTTTATAACTAAATTGTTATTCAAAGTGGCTGAATGATGAAAAATCGACAAAATAAAAAGAAACTAATGACAAGCTATTGGTTTTTATTTGGAATCTAAACGGCTTGCCCGATTTGACGAAACATTTAGTCAATCTTTAGATTAGCATAGCGGATGATACGGAATGGCATCGATCGGATCAACGTAATTTTTTTTTGTTTTTGAACCAGCGAAGTAGGCCGAGTTTGCCAGTTTTAAATATTTTTTTTTTTAATAAATTAATTTTTTTATGACTAAAGCCTAAAAATATGTAGGTACTTACTGATAGCAAACTCCATTTTTATCATGAATAAAATGATTTATAAGTATAAAGTTTTAATTCTTTATATTACCTAACACACATGTTGATAGCACATTGCATTTGTTTAGTAAATATAATATATAATTCCGCTTCATTATAACGATAGCGCGACATTTATGCTAATTTCAGTAGCAATAAATAGTTAGGAATGTTCGATTATGCTGTCAACTCATAATGATATAAGTGCAATATGATAATGGTTATTACTTAATTATTGTCTTGTGTTTCAAGTAACTATTTACGTAACAATAATTGTACATGATAGCCTAGTGAGTTTCGGCCTACCATTCCGGTAGGTCCGGATTCGATCCCCGCACGCACCTCTAATTTTTTTATGTTATGTGCGTATTATACAATAATTATCACTTGCTCTTCGGTGAAGGAAAACATCGTGATGAAACCTGCATGACTAAGAGTTTTTAAGAAAAAAAAAAATTCTCGAAAAAGCACGTGAACCCGCACTTGGCCAGCGTGGTGAACTGTGGCCTAAATCCTTCTCATTCGAGAGGAGACCCATGCCCAGCAGTGGGACTATGATGGGTTGATGATGAAACATCTATATATATACGCTCATACAAACATATACATACGTACATACATACATACGTAGAAACATACATACATATGCTTGAAAAACATAAACATTACCCTCCACGAAGACAGTTCGTCCTGTCCTTTCTATATCTGTTCCGTGGGCGTAACTATTCCATTTAATCCTAAAAAAGCTCCCCTGATACGTCGAAGGGATGTGATGGGTAATGGCTTTTCTGCAGATTCAGTAATGCCCACGCATTTTACCGTAACAGTCCAAACTTGATAATATTAAGTAATATGTATTTTATAAATTTTGACGGGCTCCTTGCTCTAGTGATTAGCGAACCTGACTGCTAAATGGGAAGTCGTGGGTTCGATCCCCACCCAGAACAAATGTTTGTCTGAGGAGCATGAATATTTGTTGTGTCTGGGTGTATTGTTATCTATATAAGTATGTATTTACAAAAAAAACAATATTTATTTACGTTTATAAGTTGTCTGGTTACCATAACACAGGCTCTGCTTAGTTTGGAATCAGATGGCAGTGTGTGAGATGTCCCAGGATATTTATTTATTTTATTTATAATTAATAATTATATGTATATCACTTTGTTCGTCTAATTCCATAATTTCGAAATATGCAAACTGTAATTAAGCGTCGTATTAAACCTACAACTGAAAGCGACTTTAGATAACGCTGTGATTTATCAAAAAATTTCCAAGTAAATGAAAAAGGCCAAAATTCTGAGGAGAGGAATTTAAAATATTAAAGAAAAAAAAAGGTTAAAAAGTTTTTGTGATTTAAAAGAGTAAACTCTGTCGCTACTATTTACGCCCACTTCGGAGTACATTTCTCTGTAGGTACATTGTATGTGTGTGTGTGTGTGGTGTGTGTGTGCGTGTTGTGTGTATGTGTGTGTGAGCGTGAATGTGTGTGAAAGAAATATTCAAATCATATCAATCATAATATAGTTAGTTAACAGATGGAAAATTTCGACGGAAATCTGACAAACTGTAAAAATTGCTCCACAAAGCGGGACTTACGGCCAATATTGGTTCAACGTCTGTGATATTTGCGAGCGTCCGTTTGAATAATAAATCGTCCGCGTACTTCTTTTCGTCTGTTTTGGAAAAAAACGTGTTATTCCTTAGTTAATATTTATTTCCTTTCTTCACCCTTAGCCGTAGGTACAAGTAAGTCGAGGTAAAAGGGATTCGATGTAGCGTATATTATTATCACAATATAAATGTGAGTGTCTGTGGTGACATATTCTCGCAACATTAGCTATTCGGGTAGACGTAATACTTTAGTAGTTTTGGGGGTAGATATAAAAAGCAGTGATAACCTAGTGGTAGGATTTATTCCCCTACCTTTTAGAGGGTTTAGGTTAAATTTCTGAAGTTTTGTGCAGATTATAAATTAAATTTTGATGATGTTTTATGAAGGAATGTGGAGTCCAACATGCCACACTTGCCGTGGTCAGCTATTTTTCAGTGGGGAATTCATCATGGATATTTCCTTAGCCCATGCTGGGTACTCCTGCAGTGTGTGCAGCGTTTTGTACTCGTCACAGCTGCAATGGTGACTTCTGATAGTCGGTTCCCTTCCGATTATTCAGGTAGGTACTTCCCAAAGCACCTACGTCCGAAATGAAAAACAAAAAACCCCTTAATGCGACTTTTTCCCTCTGTCTTTTTCTATCATATACGAGTGTGTGAGCGTGAGAGTATCGAGATTTGAGCAAACCAGAATACATTAATATAAAAAGGAATATTGTAATAAAGTAGATCTAAACAAACTCACTCTACATATGGGATTATATTCGGAGTTCAAGGAAAAACGTAAGGAAATTCGTTCATGAAGGAGTTTCTCGACCGCACTTTTTTTTGCCCGTAAAAAGTTTGCTAGAGGTAGAATAACATTTTATTATTTTTTAACCTTTTATAAAATTAACGGATATAAATACATTATTTAAGCAAAAAAAATATTTGTTTTTAATAATTATTGCGTTTTGACGGAGGGCGTTGTTGCCGGACAGAAATGCTACAGAATACTCGAACTATCCAAAAAACATACGAAAATCAACAAAAAAATTCTGAGTCAACATAGAACTCATAATTCTGACACAGAAAAGAGAACAAGAAACGGTTTTCTCATTTAAGCTTAGTACGATTTTAAAAAGAATATAGAGTCTGCAACCAGTGTTTCATTTGAAGGGAAGAAAAAATAATTGTGAGTTTGCGAGATAATTTGAAATAGTGTCTGAATAATCCTCTTATCTTTACAGTCACCTGAGGTAAATTAAAAATAAGTACTTATCTTGAACTGATATTTTATTATAGACTAATCATAACAACTTTTAATCATGTTTATCACTTCATATGTTATTTACTTTTCTTTTATAATATGATATGTGCAACGAAACCCCGCATATATCTTACGTCGTTGAAAGATAAGATTGGATCTGTCAATCATCTCCATTAGCATGAGCAAATCCGCGATTAGATTGTTCGTATACATTTCATAAAGTTCGAAGCATCACAAATCCGTGATAAATGATTATTTACTTAAAATTTATTTCACGACAACGTTGACGTTTAAGTTTTAAAAATATTGATAGAGTCACTTTTAGCGTCTTTCCAAGAAGTAGTTAAATTGCTCAATCTACGAAGTTTATTGGTTTGTACGTACTTGCTTAAGACTGGGTTTTTTCTTACTTGTGGAGGCTAGAATAAATATTTCAATTAGGTATTTTAGATAATAATGATTAATTAAAATTAATTTCTTATGTATTAATATTTAGTAATACGTAAGAATAATAACAGTTTCTTTTATTACACGTACCACATAATCTCTCTAGCACTCAAGGTTGGCTGATAAAAATGCTAGGTCGCCAGAACGTCTATTGTATACTATATTTGGTGTTAATAGAAATTAAATAAATAAATTTAAACACTTAATGAAATTCAAAAAATTTATTACTTCATCGGCTTTAGGCGCACTTTTCGCCATTGTTGACCGAGAGAATAAAGTCGGTGGAAAAAAACTCTCGGCACACATTTAAAATCAGTTATAATTACATTATTCGCTATGAAGCGAAGATAGAAGTTTTTTTTAACATATTGTGATTGTAGTAATAATTATAATTGACAACAAGTGACAATGACATATCTGTTTGCTAGGTTAAATACACAAAGATCTCTGTCAATCTTGTAACAACAAAACAAACATGAGTGGCGTGTAAAAAGTAGGCTTTAACCGGTTCAGTCATTATGTCAGGTTTATATCTATCATTACTATTTTTTAGTTTTCACCTACGAGTATGATCGCGCGGCGTTCGGACTAGAAATCACATTTACAGGAGTGAAAAGTATTCTAGTTATCAATTATCTGTGTATCAAATTCCATCCAAATCGGTCCAGCGGTTTTTGCGTGACTCAGTAACAAACAACTAAACATACAAACTTTACATTTATATATTGTACTAGCTTTTGCCTGCGACATATACTGTCTCGTCATGGCATTTACCGTAGTGCAAAGTGTTCTATATGTTAATCCAAGATATGAAGTGTCCTTGTATCAAATTTCATGCAGTTGCAGCTTGGTGCAGTTGTTTTTGCGTGATTGAGTACCAAACATCTAATCATACAAATTTTCACATTTATTAGTCGGATTACCTTTACGTACTTGTTTCATCCTAAAATTGAACGGTCCTTGTGTTTTAAATTATTTGAATTTTTACAGTTGATCAACTCGAAAGTTCTCGTTCAGAATATTTATTTGAGAGCTAATATTGTTACTAGTTATTTAGCTAGCTACTAATTACCGAGGCAAAAATAAATGGAAATAATTTTGCTGGTACTGCGAATTCTCTGGAGTATATTGATTCCGAGAATTGTTATTCAGAAGATTGGAGTATATTAAGGCGGTCTAAGTCCGCAGGTGGCAACGTGTTCACCTAATACCTTTAAACGAGAAATTCTTGTATATTTATATATGTTACGTCTCGCGATCAATGAGAATAAGGAATGAACTTTGAAAATAGTTTTAACTGTCTCGCTTTGGAAAAACGCGTGTTGTTTAGAAAGAACTATTTTTAACTCAGATTCCATTTGGAGAATTAGTTAATTCTAGTTTTAACAAAGGCCTTTAGTAAGAACTAGTTCTAACTAGGGAAAACGCGTTCTAACTAAAAACGGATTTTAACGGTAACATATACATATAACCTTACCTAGCTATTAATCCACGAGGCCAGAAATGGGTGTGGTGATGGTACTTTGCCAGATTCTGTTAACGTACTCGTATATAACTATATAATAATTATAATTGTAATATTCTATTTGACTGGCTTCGTGGTCTAGTTGTTAGCGAACCTGACTGCTATTTCGGAGGTCGTGGGTTCGATCCCCACCAAGAACAAATGTTTGTATGATGAGCACGAATATTTGTTATGTGTCTGGGTGTATTGTTATCTATATAAGTGGTATTAAAAAAAATTATGTATGTTTATTAGTTATCTGGTTACCATAGCACAGGCTCTGCCTAATTTGGGATCTATTTGGGTGTGAGTTGTCCCAAGATATTTATTATTTATTTTATTACTATTAATATTTAAAACATTTTTTATATAATATTTATATAATAAAAGTCAAAAGTCTTTGTACAAACTGTTTCCAATATTTTAGTAGACACACAACGTATCTACGCTGAAAAATGATACACGTCGTAAAAATCTGTCGCAACCAATCACCAACGCCAAATCGCCGAAAAACGGGCTTAACAACAAATGTAGAATAAAGGTCAACGTAAAGTAAGGTAAAGCCGGCCAAGTCCGATTCAGATTCGCATAGTAATGGTTCCGTATCATATCGTAAAGTATGACTAAGATGGTCGTCTTATATTTAGTGAACTCCGGAAACGATACTCTCCTTACGAAACGCAATAAATTGCTTGACGGTAGAATTGGGTATGGCGCTGGTTCCCCAGGCGACGGCATAAAACCTGTAAAATTTACTATAATTTTTACGATAAAGTACAAAACAAAATAGCGCTACAAAAGTTTCCTGTGTTTTACATCTTTCATTCTTTATTTTTTTATTTCTAGTTTGTGTGAAAATTTCAAGTGTCCGCGTAATTCGATTCCAAAGACTTTTTTTTCCAGAGACAAGACGGATGGACGGCGAAGGCTTTGCAATAGAGTTCTGTTTCCACCGTCCGTGTAGGGAACCCTAAAGAACGTTATATAAGCTATATTGACATGAGATTGGCTGAAAACCCCGCAGCGAACGGCCTTGTCCGACAGGTGCTTAATTTCAACGATGATAACTTGTATGACAACGGAAAGAAGGTCCCATTTATTCGTTTAACCGTTTTGTCATAAAAGTGACAGGTGGGTTTTGAATTTCATTCTTTTATAAAACGGCTTTACGAGAGAACTTTTTGTTATTAAATGATTCGTGAGTGACACTATTCATGATGACTGAAATACCGGCTTACTCACGTGTATTTTACTGCGCCGCGTCTCCGCCGCGACCTCGCTGCGACCGACGGGAGCTCATGATTATGAACCTCGGTCAGGTTTGAAACTAGTCGG
>DWNH01002063.1:0-10350 GCA_018249895.1 Tiana niger | reverse complement strand
TCTGCCCCGCCGGGAATCGAACCCAGGACCCTTCGAATGATGGACCGGCATGGTAACCACTACACCACACGGGTCGTAAATAAAAAACTATAGGTATTTATATCTCCCTACTAACACTTATCTTAGTAGTCTTTACACCCTTTACCAAATACTTATCGCTATCTACAGAATACGATGACTATAAAAATTTTATTATACATATTGATACAAATGATACAAATAATAAAGATAGGACAGTGTGCACATAAACATTGAGCGTGCAGACGGTGTTATGTGACGCCGGCGTTGCCGCCTTGTGTCGTGCGCACTGATGATAATACACAGTAATGAGCCGTTGAACGACTCGCCTCAACTGATCCGAATTGTCTTGTGAACTTGTCTCGCTCCTCGACTGCTCCGCCGGCATCAGTCGGAATCGGGCCACGGAACTCGAAGCACTCCAGACCTCATAATCTACACTATATTCAAATTGTAAGTGATATGTTGCTATATATACTTGTCTTTAAATAATAACTAGTCGATTGTTGATGTGTTTGAAGATTACTATGCTACATTTGCTTTCATTCGCATTAGCTAAATAAGATTAAGACAAGGGAATTAGGTGACCACTGGAAATTATCTCTAATAAAGTTGAGCGCGTTCATGTAGCCAGCCGAGTTAAATTTTTCAGATATAAGTTATTTATTAGGATCATTGATAATTATACTTGCCAGAAAGAAAAAATCGATAATTATGTCTGTCTCTTTCTCTCTGTTCACCAGTCATTTATTTAAAATGTTATTTGTAAATGGGGAAACATTACAACAAATGCAACTTATCCTGTTGTTCTTTAACGACTAATATTAAAATACCAAAGCGGGCAAGTCACCAATACCTCAGAAGGTATACACAGGTTCTGAAGGAATGTTTTATGAAACAAGAATAACCGGTTGGGAAGCGGTGGGATGCTGCGGTTATAATAGTCGCATCCCAATAAATAAACGTTTTACAGGTTAAAAACATATTCGTTAAATATTAGCCATCACGTTTTTAAATCTGCTTCTAGATTTAGAATGGGCCTGGATATTAAATCAGTCCTCGTGGTGGACGGCGTCGGTGCCAACTGCGCTGAAATCCTCAATACCCACGGCATCAAAGTCACGACCAAGGCGAAAATTACTAAAGACGAACTTCTGAAAGAAATTCCTGTAAGTATGACTGAGATAGAATATTAAATTATTAATTGAAATCCTTGTTGATTGAAAAATATCACAAACCTAACCATTATAAATCATTTCGAGTTATGCTACGTTTTATATATTATTAGTTATAATCACAATTTTTTAAACTTAGAATCATGAAGCGCTCGTGGTACGGTCAGCGACGCAGGTAACGAAGGAGGTCCTGGAAGCTGGCGCCAAATTGAAGGTAGTGGGTCGCGCCGGAGCTGGAGTAGACAACATCGACGTGGCGGCTGCTGGCGAGAGAGGCATCGGTGTCATTAAGTGAGCAACTGTTTTTACTGCGCTTTTACTTTATGCTTTTAAGAGTGGTAGAGCAATTTATTGTGTTTCGGAAGAATGATACCGGGAGTCACGAAATACGTGACTACCTCTGTCTGACTGTCTTAGTCCTCAGACGTAGCAACGTATCTATCTACTATATCAGGTAGGATTAAGGTAATGATGTTGTACTCTATATACCCCATCCATGCGTGCGGGTGACATCAGTTTTTAAGTGGTCACTGCAACCCATGAACATCCACTTGCAACTTCAGGCAGTACCTACCTTAATCGTACCTGAGTTCGCAAATAGATGCGTTGCTACTTCTGAGGTCTAAGGTCGCCTCGTGTTTAGTGAACTTCGGCAACCACACCCTCTTTTCGTTGGCTGTGGCCGTGGTACTACCCCGAGCGGCAGCCTACCGCTTATAACTTAATTTTTTTACTTTTACTTTTATTTAAAGAAAAATAAAAATGCCAGTAAACATCTTAGGACAAGTTACACAACGCCATCTAATCCAAAACTAGGCAACTAAGCTACCAAGTCTGTACTATGGTGCATAAATGTTTTTAAATACATACTTACTTATACAGAAATTTTACAGACAAATACAGAATAATCATTCGTGCTCTTCACAAAAATTTGACCTGGTATGTATGAATGTAACGAAATCTGGTCTGATCAACAAAAAACCATATGATAGATGTTTTATTACTTCTAAGGACTAAGGCTGACTAAGTTTTGAAACATAACGGCATCCATATTTTTTATACCTGCATTAGTTATAGCCTAATCAATATCATCAGAGTCAATTGATAAATGCCGGTGGTAGGCTCCACTTTTCGATAGTGAGACTCGTAATTGTACATAGTACCTAGTAATTTCTTGTCAAATACAATACTTTCCAGTATTGTAGTTAGTAAGGAAATCTAAGTAATGTATTTTTATAAAATCATCCAAGCTATTTAATTAAGGGAAATAAAATAAAGACTGATAGCAAGCAGATGAGTTACGTAATGATTTACATGACCGTCGTGTAAGGGTATTTGAAATGTAACCAGTAGGTTTTTATATATAATTTGCTATGCTTAAAAAAAGATTATT
Source organism: Tiana niger (assembly GCA_018249895.1). Classification (NCBI taxonomy): domain Eukaryota; kingdom Metazoa; phylum Arthropoda; class Insecta; order Lepidoptera; family Hesperiidae; genus Tiana; species Tiana niger. The sequence goes on along the minus strand of DWNH01002063.1, from coordinate 7,764 downwards.
TATCTTTAAACCGATTTATTTTTACTAATATTAGCGATGTATGAATAGGTAGTGCGATAAGGAATTAAGTAATACATAGACATATAAGAATAGACCAATAATAACAGGGGAGTAATATTAGGCAGACGTGGAGGTCAGGGGTCAGCAACCTTTTGAGTCGGAAGAATTAAAAATTACAAAATTTTTAAAGATCTACTAAAATTTTTCTTGCTAACAATAAATAATAGTACTTTCATAAATAACATGTCATGGGGGAGGGATGCCGTGGAAAGCAAGAACAAGTGGCTTAGAGATAGATATGGTGCCTAATCCACGTTAATCTATTCAGAAGTTTTAAATGTTTTTTTTTTATAAAATCAATAATTGCTTATGGAACTAAAGAGCCGCAGCTTCACATCTAAAGAGCACGTTGCCGACCTCTGGTGCACGTGGATACGATAGCTCGATAAACAGAGAACATTGCCGTAAGGCTTTCTCTCTCTAGTTTTGTCTTGGGCGTACGTACTGTACGCGCATGCTTAATGATATACACACACACCATTGTGTCTACAGAACAAAACAAAATATGCGCTTTGTATGTGTTGGTTAATGTTCATTGATGTGCAATCGCGTTCTCATTTTATTTATCTATCACATCACGCTCACTCCCATAGCCTATATAATATGGCTATGAAGTAATAGCTATTTTAGTATTTTAGTAGTATATATAGAAGTATTTTAAGAAAACTGGATAGTCGTGAAAACATGCAAAATCGTCATTTCTCCACTTGTTTTCAAATATGTCGTTGTGTCGAATCGCTATCGGTCCACGTGATTGATAAGAACCTTTTCTAGAGGAAAATCTAAGTTTATGAAAATTATATATGTACCTACATATGTATGTATATGGCTGCAATGTGGATTGCTCGAGACAAGGTTAAGTTGAAGAAGAATGTATGTATATTTGTAAATTTGGTCTCGAAAAATGTTCATAGTTAGCGTTTCTACATTCTACGAGGTATGCACCAGTTGGGGGGAGGGGTGCACCAGGGTCTGGCTTGTTACAAAAACGTCACCATTTTCTTACGGCAAATGTTTTACCTTATATCTCAAATCGAATTTATTCGTTCTATTTTCTTATTTTGGTAAGCAAAAGAATTGGAATGTGTTAAGAAACTGTTTTTTATTCTTTTTATTTCTTTTGAAAAAGCCACCTTTTTAATGGTGTCAAAAACAGCCACATACAAATAGTACAACTGACAACATTGTTTAAACACTTTTCTTACAAATTTTTATTATCAATTTGACTAGCCAGCATTTAAACGTAGGTTAAAATAACAAAAATATTACTTATATTGCCTTTTTTATTTTTTATTTAGTTTACATTATATATCCTACTAAGATTATAAATGCGAAAATTTGGATTGACGGATGTTTGTTACTCAATAACACAAAAAGGGCTGAACAGATTTGGATGAAATTTGGTACACAGGTGGTTCATTACCTGAATTAACATATAGAATAATTTTCATTCCGGTAGATGCCATGGCAAACAACGCGCGGGTGAAGCCGCAGGCATAAGCTAGTTATTATATAAATGTCACTCTTTTATAGAAATAAATTTACCAAACCCACCACAGGACAATAATACAACAACAAATATTCATCAATATTGGCAAATATGCCTACATTATGCACCATATGGTTATTTGAATGCATGTTGTTATTATCATAATAATATCCCTACTACATTGATAATATCTGCAGTCAACGCACGCTTATCTACAAGTATCGTATTCGCTTATGCCTTAACAAATGACGATAAGCATGCATATTATGGAGAAAAACAAATAACAATTACACAAAAAATTTGTATACCTACTTATAATTATATATTCGGTTTGAAAGTCAAAGCAATTGTACTTTTAAGCACATAGGTACATTATGATTAATTGGCTGAATGAACTTGAATTGTGATTCGACTTTTTTTTTGATTCATTGGAAGCAATTGATTGAATATGTGCATCAACAATTGGGATCACATCAACATAAATATGTAAATATTTAAGTACAACAAACAAAACACATTCAATAGGTCCTGTGAGTTAATATCGATACTTTAAGTTGTTATTATTAATGGTTAAGTTAACACGTTAGTGTTACTTAACACATACATACTAACACTAACTTTGACTTTAATTATTAATATTGTACTCTTAAGGGAGAATCCTAGGTACCCACAACACAGGGAATCTTAGTGTGGGAGCTAGTAGCATTAATTTTTGTATCATTTATGTTGTTCAATAAATCGTTTTTCATTTTTTTTTCATTATATATACCTATGTATCGAGAATTTACATTTTCAGATAGGTCTAGTCCTGTTGTTGGACTATAAACTTACAATTTTCCGTGATAGCGACCATATAAATATGTAATTAGCATACTTTTCTAACACGCAGTGCTCCTGGAGCGAATGCAATGAGCGCGTGCGAGTTGACATGTGGTTTAACCCTGGCACTCGCAAGGCATGTGGTGCCAGCATCGGTAGCCCTCAAGGCTGGCCGGTGGGAACGCACCCAGCACACCGGCACCGAACTTAACGAGAAGACACTTGCCATTCTTGGACTCGGCAGGGTCGGCAGAGAGGTCGCTATACGAATGCACGCATTCGGGATGAAGGTATAAAAGATTTATCGAACACCTACTAATATTGATGAATAATACATAATACTAATACATCACATTGATCTATTCTATATTACATCGATGGATTTATATTGATTAATCCCTGTAAATACAGTATTAGTCAAGGCATATTAATTTAGGTTAGGTTAGGAATTTGCGGTTAGCAAAAGTACCAAACGACTATCGGCAGGCAACTATACCAAATGCTAATAATTGCTAAAGACAAAACAGACAAAATGACGATCTAGACATTCCAGGCTTGAGTTCTAATTTATATAGCATAAAAATGTGAAAAAAAAATTTCATTGATTACATAACTACATCTATTAACAAAATAAAATAGTAAGGAATTGCGAGTAGATTAGTTAAATTTTTGTGATGATGAGGCTGAACATTTAGCTACTTTACTTACAGATAATTGGTTTCGACCCATTCGTAACCGCCGAACAATGCAAGCAGTTCCACGCCACTAAGCTGGAGTTAGACCAAATTTGGCCATTGGCTGACTACATCACGCTCCACACTCCTCTGATTGAATCTACTCGCAGTAAGTGTATTATAAAAAATGCTAATTAAATAAAAAACACAAAATTTGAATTTTTTTAGACTTACATGATTTGAAACTTCTAAATTAATACCCACCCTACATACATACATTTGTATAAATACATATATTATATCAGCTTTAATTTCATCTAGGGCCTTTTTATCTAATCGCCTTATTACAGTTATTACTTATATACTTGATTGTAACAATTGATTTCTTAATTAAAATGTTTATTTTTCCTAAGATATTAAAGATACCAACGGTAGATACCTAATTTGTGCGTGATAAATATGAGTTTTAAATCTAAAAATTTCAACAGACATAATATTCTATATTATTTTTAAAAAAGAAGGACACATAATATAAAGAAAAATAGTAAATTAAATAGCCAAAATCTAGTTCGAAAACGGCTTAATTATTACGGCTTACTAAACTTAATTTTTAATATAAATAAGTAAATGTTAAGTGATTCTACTATGATAATTTGCATGACATGGGTTTTTATATAACGTGAACCTTTTTATAACGAATTTTTTAATCTTTCTCTCAATTCTCAAAAAGGATAGTTTGAGTGACGGTGTAGTCAAATCCATCGCGGAATTGGATTACTTTTTGGATATGATATCTAACACCGGTGCTAAGCAAACCACAATGGAGTTTTTCTCTAATCAAGACCAACAAACTATCAAACAAGACATACCATAACCACAATGTTGATTTTTTTATGTTTATGCAAATATTATTTTGATTATTAGGTATGTAACAGATAAACTAACTATTTTTAAACAAAAATGCAGTATATTCATTAAAATGTGCTTTCATTTATTAGTGAAAGTCGTTTGCTATAACAGGGAAAGCAGATTAGTACTTATGTAAAGTTGAGATTAATAATATATTTTTTTACCTTTTTATAACGAATCATAGACCAATCTAGCGTCTGTATAACGAACCTCATTGTAACAAACTACTTGATATAACAAATATCTCGGTTACAATACATTCATGGTTTTAAATCTTTTAACTTCACAGATTTCATTAATGCAACATCGTTGAAACAATGTAAAAAGGGCGTGAAGATTATAAATGTGGGTCGAGGTGGGCTTATCAATGAACGCGACTTGCTCGACGCGCTCAACGCCGGCCAGGTAACCGTTTGACGCTTATAATAAATGATTTACCAAATAGACTATCTCTTCAACAATATTTACAATATCAATCAATCTTGTAAACGTGACATATTATTGAAGCAGGAAATTTAGAGGATGTTGTAAGAGTAATACAATAATTTAAAAAATCTAGGGTAGTATATGTGGCGGTTATGACTATATAAATCGGTTTTATAATAGGTCGGTACTGAATTATAATAATACTTACTTACTATGTAAATCATTATTCATATAATTCAAAATATACTTCAGATTAAGGGTTGAGTGATATCAATATACATATACAATCTTATAGCGATACTACTCTAAATTCTAGTCACGAGTTGCATTCCGCGTCTGCGTATCCGTTCAACATTGACCAGCTACTCAGCTACTAGGCAGCAAATTTGAATAGAATCATTGCGAACTTCATAGCTTTATATCAATGTATCTGGCTCACGGCTAAACGCTCAGCCATAGATTGAATTCCCATTATTATTCCGTTCAAATTGTGTTTTGGATTGAGTCATGTCATATTTTATAGAAAAACTAAGCTAGTGGCTAAGGTTGCACGTCCATGGTTTGCAATAACCACTTATGACCAGGTGCCCTGCATGCCTGAATGCTTCTTTTATACTTTAAAGTAAATAAATAAAGTATTTCTTTTTTTTACACCTAAATATTCATGCTCATCACACAAACATTTGTCCTGGGTGGGAATCGAAACCACGATCTGGAGATCGTGGCTTGACTTGACCGCTAAACAGGAGTTTAGCAGTCAAGTTCGCTAACCACTAGACCACGAGGCCTGTCATTCATTTATTTACTTTATAAACCTTAATTTTAATATCACAGACTGGTTCTTCAGTTTTATTTATTGGTAAGAGACCATTTTATTTTGGCATAGTTAAGGTATAATTACAAACGAAATTAAGTAACAAAGCAATGTTTACAAAATATTTCTAAGTTCTAAGTCTTTATAAGTTCTAAATATTATCTACTTATGTATATATTTTTCTAAACAGGTTGGCGGTGCGGCCTTAGACGTGTTCGAGCAGGAACCGCCGACCGACCCTCTAACTTTGGAGATCATCCAACACCCTGCTGTAATCGCCACCCCTCACCTAGGTACCGGTTCACACTTCTCATGACTTTTGTTAATAAAGCTATAAGAAATGTCTTGAAACTTTGTAGGTACGTGTTGGAAATTTTTTAAAAACAAAATCGAATTATTGTTGCGAGTATTATTTATTGAAATTGCTATTTGTTGCATTTATTGCAACAATTACTATGTATAGAATACCGCATTATTTGTGGTATTGAATATTTTGTAGTTATGAGGTAAAGGCAAAAGTATAATATTCCATCGGAGAATGTCCGAATGATAAATTAAAAAAGTGATGAGTTTTTCTTCACTGCACTAAGCCGATGACTTGTTCAAATGTTTACTATTAAATTAAGTGCAATATTGGTTATTTTTTTAACAGAGCTTATGTACTACATGAACTAGTTAAATTGATTTCATCTTAATTTATTTTGAATTATTTTGGCAATTTGTACCTACACCGTAAAAAAGACAAACTTTGATGGATTGAACTAAATGTAAGGCCTTGAATCAAAGGCAAATTCTGGACGCTCATACCGCAAGAACGTAAGAGAAGAGATCTAACAGGACAAACTGACCTATGTCCCTTACGTGTAATTCATTACAGGTGCGTCAACCAAGGAGGCTCAAGTGAGGGTTGGACAAGAAATCGCTGAGCAGTTTGTCAATTTGGTGAAACCAGGCACGTACGCAACTCCTCTAGCTGAAGTGACGCGCATTCTTGCCCAGTGAAGATATATTCCCGAATTATTACTTACTTAAAAGTAAAAGCATTTATGAAAATAGTAATCATGTATTTGTTTTAGTGTTTAAGTTTTTTTATTAAACCATATTTGTTCCTATGTTATTATCATTTACATACAATGGTGTTTGCCGAAAGATTTGTACTTATTGCATGCGAAGCGAGTTTGATTACGCAAGGTAATGGAATGTTTTCTAATTGTTGTTTCAAACCATAGCTTTTATTATTTACTATTAAGTCTTAAATTTATTTACCTATATTCTAAAATAAATAATAATAAGAGTAATATCTAAATGGCCGTTTATTTTTAAACATCCCAAAACTTGAGAATGGAAAAATGTTTAGTTACATAAGTATACCTAGGTAATAAAATCATAACATAAACGACGTTCAAACTATATCTCTATCTCTATCGACGGCATTTCAAATTATATCAAAAAAATTAGAATTCCTTTGAGTTATTTTAAATAGTTTGCATATTTTGTACTAGTTTGTTTGAATATTTTGTTGTAATGCTGTGCAATAATTTAGTGCCATAAAGAAAATATCCAGTCCGTGTTTAATAATCTCTTGTGGTCACGCAATGCCAATTATTTATTACAATTTATTAAGAATAATTAACGAGGTTAAAGTCAATTTAGATTGCATATAAAAAGTATTACTAGAGGTACTTGTAGAAAACAATAATAATAATTAGGTACATACATATATAGTTAGACTAATTAATTTTCTATGTTATTTTTATAACTTTCTTACTGCGAAGCGAAATTACTTAGATATATAGCCGCTGAACTGTTTCTTCAAAATTGCAAGAAAGTTTATTATTAATTTGAATAGTATTTACTTACTCGTTTATCGACTGCAGAAATTAACAATGTCGTAAGTAAGAAAATGTTACTTATCAGAGTGGTTGAATAAAGTATTAAAAAAGGATAAAATTGGCATAAGACCATGTATCGAAGACACTTTTTTCCCTGTGAAAAATAAAGAGTTTCAGATTTAAAACCTTCAAGTTAGTAGATATTGATTTTCTAAAACCTCTAATGCATTAAAATAAAAACCGTCATAATGCAGTTACAATATTAATTGCTGCAGTCGATATAATAATGGATTTCTTAAGATTTGATCGAGTATCTAATCAATTATTTTAACAACCTTATACACAGAACAATTATTCTTTCCAATAAGCTTTTATTGTTACATTCCTTATAAATTATATAAAAACTCCATTTAATAGAAAAAAAATTCTAGATTCTGATATGAGCGTAAATTAAAATTAGTAAAATTGAATTTGCCGCATTAAGTTAATGTTTCATAATATAAACTCATAACTTTGTATTTCATCCTCTCTCTGTGACATTATTTATCAGTGTGGTGCAATGACCTATTAATTTTTACCCTTGTTAATTCAATTACTATTATTATAAATTGAATGATGTTTTTTTGTTCTCAATTTTGTTTAAAGTTATTGATTTTGGCTCGAAGTGTAATTGAACAAACGTTGTAATATATTAATCTCTGAGTGATTGAGTACGTATTTACATTAAGTCTCCGACGCGAC
>DWNH01002062.1:0-10351 GCA_018249895.1 Tiana niger | reverse complement strand
TCATTTTACTCATTAGGTAAAGTACTTTCGATATCAGTTTAAAGTTTTTTGATATCTGTAATAGTTACGAAATAATCACCTGTGCACACTTAACGATTACACCCGGTATACATACATACCTGTAATTGTACCAAGTATATACATATATGTATACCTGGTACAATTGCTGATCTATTCAAATGGCCATATGTACCAGACATCTACAGTAGATAAATAGCTTTATTACATATTTCGCAAGAAAAATATCTTAAAGTTTAGAAAATACTTAGATCCCTTTATTGATGATGTCCGCAGGCATACAGAGCGCTGACCGCGGGCGACATAGTGATCAAAGCGTTGGACATCATCACTATAGTAGTGCCCCCGGCGCTGCCTGCCGCCATGACGGTGGGCAAGCTGTACGCCGTGTCGAGGCTGAAGAGGGCCAGGATAGCCTGTCTCAACACCAGGGCTGTCAATGTCAGTGGTTCCTTGGATTGCATGTGTTTTGATAAGGTATGTATTACATGTGTACTTATAATTTTTAGTACGTGATTGACCGCTAACAGGGGAAGTCGCCATCGCCACACCCAATTCTATTGTAAAGCAATTTATTGTGTTTCGGAAAGAGGGTGTGGTTAATTCAACTTTATTAAATTTAAATAGAAGTAGCAAACGAGTACGCAAGCCACCTGGTGTTAAGTGGTCACTGCAACCTATGGACATCCACTAGCAACTTCAGGCAGTACCTTAGTCCTACCTGAAATCGCAAATAGATGCGATGCTACTTCTGAAGACTAGATGGTCGCTTCGTATTTAGTGAACTCCGATAACAACGCCCTTCTTTCGAAACACAATAAATTGCTTTACGGTAGATTTGGGTGTGGCTGTGGTACCTTCCAGAGCGGCAGCCTACCACCTATTACCACTTGGTTTTATTGAACTTTTCGTATATTATGTCCTATGGTGTTCTATAAATTCACCTCTAATTATTCAATATTATGTGTTAGTATAATTATAAATTAATCATCGCTTGTTCTTCAGTGGAGAAAAACATGGTGAAAATACCTGCATGCCTGAGAGTTCTCCATAAAATTCTCGAAAGGCATGCGAAATCCATGAACCCACACTCAGCGTGCGTGGCGGACTATGGCCTAAATAGTTCTCACACTAGAGGAGAGCCGTGCTCAATAGTGGGACGATGATGGGTTGATGATAAAGAATGTTCCAGACAGGCACCCTGACGGAGGACGGGCTGGACATGTGGGGCGTGGTGCCAGTGAGCGCGGCCACGCGGCCGCCGCGCCTGGCCCGCGAGCAGAGGGACCCGCGCCTCATGAACGACCTACACGAGCTCAAGATAGGCATGGCCACTTGCCACAGCCTCACGCTGCTCAACGGAGACCTGGCTGGTGACCCGCTGGACTTGAAGGTGAGCTGGACAGTCAGTTTTTTTTTTTAAGTTATAGTTCTTTTGGCACGTTAGAGAAAAATGATGAAAGTAAATTTTTACTATGTGCGCGCACACCGTCACGAAAAACCGACAACCTGAAGTTAGGTATTGTCAACATTTTAGTTTTTTAACTAGATAATGCGTTATAATAAAACTTTCAATGTATTAAATACCTTTTTTCTATTGTTATTGTCTTTTTTTCTACAAACGTAGAATAAGGCGAAATATAAAATTTTTAAAAAGATTTTTATCTTGTTACGCCAAAGAAGCATAACTTATAACGCGTGTACATAAGTACACACACACTTTTTTTAGAACTTTCTGTCTTTCATTTAATTAATGAACGAATAAAATCAACATAGAAATAAATATCGTTTTCAGAACTCCCACACTGTCATTAGGCAAATTAGGCAGACCCTGTGCTATGGTAACCAGACAATTGATAAACACACATATATACATATATTGTTTTTGTAAATAGAATAGAATGGGGCGTGGCGGTGATACCTCTCCTGGGCGGCGAACCTAATGCACTATGTACATATGTACGTACTTCTGACGCGCATGTGCTCCACAGGCGTAGAATACGCAAAAACAAACAAAATGGTTTTTATATTTATATTTCATATTTTAAACAAGCAACTAACATTATGTTAACAGTCATAGACAACTTCATAATTTTTAAAACACTTATTTACCATAGACAAAACAGGTTATGCAAGCCGCCATTTTTATTTGCATGCAATTTATGGTCGCACATGCAATAGTCTGCATACAGTGTAGAAGTGTCCATAGCAAAATGTCAATATTTTTTTTATTCTATATTTGAAAACAACGTAAATTCGAATATAATTTTAGGTAAAGGATGAAAAAAGATAAGAGTGTTAGGTTCGCTGCCGGATGAAGTACTACCGCCACACCCAATTCTACCTTAAAGCAATTTATTATTTTCCGGACGAAGGATGTACATAGTGGTCGGAGTTCACTAAGTAAATACGAAGCGACCATCTTAATCCTCAGAAGTTGCAACGCATTTATTTGTGATATCAACTAGGACTAAGGTATTGCCGTGAATTGCAAGTGAATATTCATGGGTTGCAGTGACCACTTAACACCAGGTGACCTGCACGCTCGTTTGCTACTTTTATTTTTAAAAAAAGTGTGTGTTTGTATGTACATATGTACACTCGTTAGTAGTTATACTTCTATGGCGTAACAAGACAAAAATCTTTTAAAAAAAATTATCTTTCGCCTTATTCTACGTTTGTAGAAAAAACGACATTTTTCTATAGTTAGTATAGAAAAAAGTTAAATAAAATGTTGACTATAGCTAACTTCAGGGTGTCGGTTTTTCGTGACAGTGTGCACGTCCATCGTAAAAATTTACTCTCATCATTTTTCCGTAACGCGTCAAAAGAAGTACCTATAACTTAAAAAAAATACAGATAGTTAATAGTTAGATAGATAACTGGATTAACACACACTTTTACTTTTTACTTCCGTAAACGCCAATGCTAAACCAAACACCGCGCGGGTGAAGGCTATTGTATAATTATGCCATTTCTATCCCTCACGTGGTCTATGAACGTACAGGTGTTGGGTTTTCAAACCGGTCGTGTTACACTCTGATTGTCTTATTAATGAATTTATGCATCAATAAACGCAATCAATTCTTATTAATTCTTAAAAATACAAGTTTCATTACGCCGACATTAGCTTATAGATTTTTAACACACTTTTATCAGTTTGACCTGTTTGTATGTAACGGAATCTTTTAACGTTAAATAAGTGGTAAGCTACCGCTCAAAGAAGTACGGTGGTACCCGGGCTCATTATTTTGACTAGGATCATCTGAATTTGAAAGCAACAATTGCGCCATTTTAATCAGCAACGTACCTCATTTTTCTTAAAATTTCTATTGCAACAATATCCAATGCCATTTTCATGGAATCTAATTAATTTTCGACAGGCGAAAGAAATCTGTCAATGTCACTTGACTTCGAAATTCGAAACCCGCCAAACCGTGATGATTGACATACCTAATTGTCAAATTACGTTGATCGTTATGGTGTATATTATTTATTTTTAATTCACCTTAAAATAGGCGAAGGTTATCAATTCGTCAGAATCCTTTTTTTTTGCATTTTCAGCGATAAGTTTTAATGTGCAGGCCGATTTAAATGTTACTTTTTTTATTCGGAAGTGTCGTATATTTCGTCCCATTTAATTTCTTTAGTACTTAACCTTGGACTTTGAAGATACAGCCGTAAATTTATTTAGTCTACATGAATTATGAATTAAAAACCTTCATTTGATGTCTGTTAAATAAAACGATCCTTGGATTCTTCGTTTTTGGCATACCTCGTTAAATTTCTCTGTTCATAAAATAAACCACAAAATGAATATTTTAACGTAAAAACGTAGTCCCAAACAAACATTAGACCCGAATTCTACGCTCAAAATTAACATGAACTTTAACATAACTGTATATTTACATTGTTGCACAGAAAGTAACTGTTGTATTTCGTTATTCTTGATGCAAAGGACCTAAGGTCATGCACCGCGGTAACCAGTCCGCCTTACTAAGTATTATCAGGCACACAATGTTCTGAATTATTAATTTATATATAAAAAAGAAGTACCAAAGAACCATGCAGCCGACCTGGTGTTAAGTGGTCGCTACAACCCATAGACACGCATATTCAACCTTACTAACAACATAATATAAAACTACCTGAGGACTAAGATGGCCTCGTATTTAGTGAACTCCGTCATCCACGCCCTCTTTCCGAAACACAATAAATTGCTTTACGGTAGATATGGGTGTGGCGGTGGTACTTCCCCGGGCGGCAGCCTACCACCTATTTGCTGAGGTTGTTTTTTTATAATATAGATAATTTATATATAAGATATCTATCTCTTTCTCATAGACAAAAAACTGCGTTCAACACAAGGTATTCTACGTTCAAAAGCCGAAACAAGAATTATTTATCTTCAAACCTGTTTATACTTAACTTTTTAATAAGAGCCTTTGATGCCAACCTTTTTGCTCTTTTAGTTTGGAATATAATTAATTTCGGTTCTACTCGCATCTGTGTTTTATCTCAAACAATAAATCAGCAAAAGAAAGCGAGTTGCGTACTTTCAACAATCTTAAGATAATGAATTAGATGTTTCCAGCAAGTTTGATAAAGCTGGTTTAGAGTAAAAATTAAGTATGTAAAAAATAATTTATAATTTTATAGTAAATAAGTGTGGTGCGCAATTTTATTATAAAATACACTAATTTTGGTAGGCTGCCGCCGAAGTACTAACGCCACACCCATATCTACCGTAAAATAATCTATTGTGTTTCGGAAAGAAGGTGTGGTTGCCAGAATTCACTAAATACGAGGCGACCATCTTAGTACTCAGAAGTAGCAATGCATCTATTTGCGATCTCAGGTAGGACTAAGGTACTGCCTGAAGTTGCAAGTAAATGTCCATAAGTTGCAATGACCATTTAAATACTAGGTGGCCTGCATGTTCGTTTATTTATTTATTTATTTTATTCTTTCATCATCATCAACCCAGCATAGTCCCACAGCTAGGCACGGGTCTCCTCTCGAATGAGAAGGATTTAGGCCACAGTCCACCACGCTGGCCAAGTGCGGGTTGGTAGCAGGCACCATAGTAAAAGCATATCTAATAAACTATTTTCATATAAAACTAATATATCTAGCGAAGTAAAACTCAATTGCTTGTCGTTGTCATTATGATAAATAATGTTTAATCGTAATCTATCGTATTTGCAGAGCAAGTACACAAATCTACTTGTCCGAGAGTCGTAACGTAACTATTGACCCATATCCAGGCTACACGTTTCTACAAATCATTTAAATCCATTGCGCCCCAGTTCTTTAAGCCGTTCAAAGTATTGTATAGTATTTATTAGACTTCCGACTTTAAAATTGTCCTCTAACGACATCTATCGTCTAATTGATTCTAAACGAGTAAATCAAAGTTTGAGTACAGACTATAAACTACAAGTATTAGAACTATATTGTTTTGCATCTTAAAAAATATCTTAAGGTTTCAATCTAGACTAATCCATGTTGCGTGGTATGTAGGTACTAAAAAAAATAACTTCACGATCTGATTTTATATAGGTATTATCAAAGTTTCCAGAACGAAAAAATAAAATGTTGAATCTGAATAACGAAAAAAAAATCTGTAGGTATTTCATAATCAGCAAACAGTGTTTTTCATCAGGATTTATAACCATTCAAAACAATTTTTTTGATATCGCTTTACTATTTGGCGTGCACTTGTTTATGCAACTTTAATTTTTCTTAAATTTAATGGTTTTCTTATGGCTCTCATCATCAAAACTGAACCAAATTAAAAAGGATCAATCCGGTACAGGTACGCCCTTCCCAATAAAAGAAAAAGAAACATCGAAATCGATTAACATTTGCATTTTATTTTCGGTGAAAAGACATACAAAAGTTAATTCCGACGAATTGAGAACGTCCTCTTATTTTGAAATCGGTTAAAAATTATAATTAACTTGGTACAAGTCAAAAGATAACCTAAAGATAGTGTTTTAGATGAAATACTCAGTGCGATCGAGTAGATACAGGCACTCCTAGTTCTGCAGTGAAACAGTAGTAAGTATTATTGTGTTTTGTGCGGGAAAAGTGGATTCATTAAACATGAGGCAACAATCGCAGTCTTCAAGACTAGCAACGCGTTTATTTATATTAATTAAAACTAGGTCTGCAGCTTTTTCCGCGTGATAATTGCAAGACAAAGTTATGAACAGTATATATTTTATTAAAACAAAGAAAATTCGTTCACTGATTGTTATGTTGTTGTAAATAGTGCTGTTAAAAACTGTAACTAAAAACGTTTAGAATATTAAGCTTTTGCCGAAACACAATATAACTATGGAACGATCTTCCTACAGAGGCATTCCCGGCAGACTATGACATGGAGATCTTCAACAAAGGCGCTAAAAGAACTCTTCTCCTAAGCCAGCAACACATTGGCGACTCCTCTGGTGTTGCCCATGCCCATAGGCCACGATATCACTTACCATCAGGTGAACCGTTTGCCTGTTTGCTGAGTTTCGTTCATAAAAAAATAAATATTTTATGGTAGAAATATGAGTGGCGGTGGTACCTTTCTCGGTCGGTGAAAGCTCCGCCTAAATGCTGTTAATAATAAAAAAAAGTCAACAAATGACGATAATAAAAGTCAATAATTGAAAAAAAAAGCAAATTAAAATGACTAGTAAGCATAATACTCTAGACATCAACGTACCCACACACATAACGATAACAACTCATCCCACATAATATCTCTGTAATTAAGATTATTCCGCTTTAACGCATGAATACGAACGTAACAGTTGGTTTAATTGCATATAAAAATAAAATAATGAGCAATTAATATTAATTCATACGTTGCGAGGTTCAGTAAACTCATTATTAAATGACCACATAAATTCAGTTCGTTGTCATTGGAACAAGATATGAAATTCAAAATTCGTATGAAACATTAATATTAATATATTTACATATTCCTAGATTTGTATACACACATTTATTTGGTAGGAATTTAAAATTTAAGCCTAAATCTTAACACTTTTGAGTTAAAGTTATCCGTTCTGTTTTTCATAAACATAGCTGAGGTGCAACAATTACGTACAACAGCATCCAGAAAATATGATTGCAAAGTTGACCAATTTCTTTCTAGTCCTATAGTCGAGAGATAGTCCTATAGCTAGTGTTTGATTATTTTAAGAATAATCGCAACCGTCGGTAGCAAATTATATGTGACGTAACAAAGTTAAAATGTAGGTACATACATACATACATACATAATGGGATATACTACAGATTAAAAATAAAAATTTGGGATACTCCTGTTAAAAATAAAGACGGTAGTTTGTGTTCGCATGTAGGAGGTATTTATATAATCTCAATTTATAGTGATAACTTGAGCATAATCGTGAAAATACTTAATTATAAAGACAAATGCGAATCAATCATCAAATTTTTTGTATATCTAAATATTGGTTATACGTTCGGCCACTGGAAAGAATCCTGAAATTTTCTGCAAAAGCAATAGATATAGATCCGACTTTATAGTAGAATTGTACAAATATTTGTGGTTCATAATTTATCTGCCAGTTGGTTCTAGAACTAAAATTTAATTCCTTTCATTTCATTTCACTTTATAATATTTTTCTAAAGATCTCTTTAAAACGATTTGAAATGATTACTATTGCATTAAAATAATTCTGTTCCCGGTGCATTTAGCGATGGAAAATATATTATGCCGAAATTAAATATAAACATAATATTTAGGCCAGTGGTATGCCAAAACAATTGAAACATCTTTCGTATACACTGGCACAGATTCCAGAACAATTTCTCGGGGTCTGTAATAAATAATCTCAGAACCTAAATCCACATGTTACATTGACAGTTATACTTTAGACGTACGACAAGAGTCTGGCCCAGATGCAAACGCCGTATGTTCCGAGGTGACAATCGAGACGTAAATACGATTTATGACGACTTTAAGCGAGCGTGAACATAACATCTTGGTGTCAATAACATTTATTTGACGTGTTGCAGGTGGGAAGTTTGTAGAAATTGTTTATTCAGAATTTTATGCGGAAATGCCAATTTTGGAATAAAAAAAATTACCAAGATCATATTAATTTGTACATGCGATATTAATGTAGACAAAGGATTGAAATATACGACGAAATACGATTTATGACAAATTTAAGCGAGCGTGAACATAACATTTTACATTAATAACATTTATTTGATATGTTGCAAGTAGGAAGTTTCTAGAAACCGTTTAAAATTTTATGCGAGTTCGGGATATAAAACAAATAAATCGCAAAGATCATGAGATATTATGCAAGCGATATAATTTGTACAAAAGTATTTATACGATTGAGATGTAAATACGATTTATGACGATTTTAAGCGAGATAGAACATAACGTCATTAACATGTATTTCAAATGAAAGAATTTAAAGTTTCTAACAATTGTCTATTTAGAAACTTATTAAGTATGTTTGGTATGTGTGTATAAATGTAAGAAAAGGTACCGTTAGAATCTCATTACTACAGTACACTGCATTATTTGTGTTGTATTATTAATTCACTGTTTTTGCATCGCACCCCTTGGCCATATGTAAGCAAGAATCCTTATACGCTTACTTTACCCTAAGTGTAATTTAAAACCGTAATATATATTATAACAATATATTATAGATATGCAAGGAACATACGAAAGTTTTATATATACCAGTTGGCTTAATATATATATCATAATATAGAGCTGATCACACTACACGTCCCGGACAATTATACCAGTTCTCGACGCCGAAAACTGTTTCTGGTGCCAAGGTTTAGGCTTCTATTTATTAAACAATCTCCACTAATTAAGGCACTGACTTTGCTTAACGGCTTAGTAGCTTGGAGCCCCAACATTGATGTTTTTTGTACACCGCTCGCTGCATTCCGCAGTACGGCAGGAGATTACCTAGAAAACTTGACAAATGGATTGGAAAAAAAAATCTGTAATGTTTCTCAGTGGTAACAATAATAATAAATAAATAAATAAAATAAATAAATAAATAAAATAAATATATACACAAAATAAAATATATACACAAATATTATACAACTGAAGGTCTAGTACCGTTTCTGAAATAGCTGTTATCGTAAAATTCACACAACATAAAGCTTTTTGTCGTTATCAGCCTATACTGGTTTTAGATCTTTCCGCTGCTGTTACTAAGTACGGAAGCTGTCGTTCATCCGAGATCCTGTTCTGGCGTCATAAAAACTGTGACAGTAAGTGTTATAACACTTTTTATTAGCGAAACAGTGCTGTGGGTATAAACCCGGATGTTTTAATTACTTTACGATATCATATCCATAAGACAAACGAATGAAAAGTCAAAATACAATCATTATTTTCCAATGCTCTTTTCAGAATATTTGGAAGTAAAAGTCGGAAGCATTTTGAAAGTTAGAACCAAATTAGGTTATGTCGTTTTTTTATTAACATGCTAGACCTAATAGATATACATACATATGTAAGTAACAATCTTATTAGACTAAATAGATACATATAAGTTAACCGCTTCGATTGGACAATTGGTACATGGTGGTAACCGCGAAAATCACGTTATAAATACTGATAACATTTTGAAGTATAATTGAATACCTATATTGATTTAGATATTATTCAAAACCCTTAAATATAACTTTACTGAACTTTTTGTTTCGTTGTGGATTAAATTATTGAGGAAGAAAAATTTCCAACATTATTCCACAATAGACTTACACTGATTTGCTTTCAAAAATAAAATATTTCTCAAACCGCATCAAGATAGTACAATATTGTATCCGTGGAATCGAACCCGGATATCTCATCGCTATGCTGGCTGCGCGCGCTGATTGCCGACGTCCGAACATTATGGCTTCACCGCAAAAATGTTCAGGGTTGTTACAAAAATAAAAGTTTTTTTACTTAGTAAGATAAGAGTACCATAGAACCATACGATGAAACATTCACAGATTGCATATGACAGGCAATCTCTGAATGATAACCATAAGATGAAACATTCACAGATTGCAACTGCTGGCTATGTATGTATATATTTTTTTATATTGAATAAAAGTAGCAAACGAGCGTGCAAGCCACCTGGTGGTAAGTGGTCACTGCAACCCATGTTCAACTTCAGACAGTACCTTAGTCCTATGTGAAATCGCAAATGGATGCGTTGCTACTTCTGAGGACTAAGAAGGTCGCCTCGTATTTAGTAAACTCCGGCATCCACACCCTCTTTCCGAAACACAATAAACTGCTTTACGGTAGATATGGGTGTGGCGGTGGTACTTC
>DWNH01002061.1:0-10352 GCA_018249895.1 Tiana niger | reverse complement strand
GTAATGAAATGAAATGAAATGATGAAATGAAATATTTATTTGCCAAAATGTGGTAATTACAGGTTTTACAATTCGCATTATGATATAACGTCACATTTGCCATTTAGTGGCATGCAAAATTTATTGTTTCAAAATGTATGGAAAATAGACCGCAAAACCACTGTTTTGGCTACGCTGCGGTGCTTGTTATAAGCCGAAAACGGTTTTTTATTTGTAAAGCTTAGAATTATCGATTAGTATATTATTCGGTGGAGGGTGCGATATGTAATAACATCAGAATAATTATATTATGGACAGATACAAAAAGCAAATAAAAGATGTATCGATCATTCAAATTTTTTGCGCAACATTTCGAAGACACGCCATCATGTTACTCGTGTATTAGGTATTAGGAAGCGGTCGATATTTTGTTACGATAAAAACTCTGCTAAGTAGCCGTCCCTAGTCAATGCGAAACTCATCTCATCGTTTGCCAATCAAGCGTGATTGGCTGAAATTTTTTGCCGGTGTGCCTAATTGCCTGGTCTATATCGTAATTTTTTATCACCGACATGCCATCGAGAATAAAATTTCTGGGAATATTGTTATTACCAGTGCGTTTAATGAAAATAAGTAACGAGATTCATTTGTTTTCTGATGTTCGCAGTCTTTAAGGCTTGGTAACGTCACGATGTACTAAACAAGATGGGCCTTATTAAATACCTGTTAAAGACATTTCTACAGTCCAGACAGTTAGACTTTGTAACATTACTAAGAACATCTTTAGGTTGAATGTCAAACCCCAAAGTGATCACACTTGTAACGCAAAGTGTAACAAATTTTATTGTTTTCCGTATAACACCTATCTTAGCCAATTGCTATTTAGTCTTAACATGGCGTGAAATACTAGCTCCAATTAATGTGTACGCTTGCTTTTCCGTAAATTTTATTACTTTGTATGAATTAAACGTTATGAAACACGAATTGACAAAGTAACGCGACGGCTTACCACCACCAAGCAAATGCTGAAATATGTAGTATACTTATAAGATCAACTACGAGTACTGTAGAGAGTTAGAGAATTAAATTATATGACCTCAAATAAAATTGCTTTAAGACTCTGCTTATCCATCTATCCTCTAGGCCATTACTTAAAAACTTAGATTTAAGTCTTATTAAATACATATCGGTTAAAAATAAGAAAATATAGTTAGTATTTTAAGCTAGATACTACTTTGCTTGTAGTGAAGTTAAGCGTTCAAGACCAAGTAAATATTAATTTGACGGCAGACAGATTATACAGGCTAAAACATCTCCCTATCTTCCCAAAACTAGATCTAAATGCGTTACTCTTCAAGGTCAAGAAACTCAGGAATTCAGACGATCTTTTTTTATCTTCGATTTATAGGTATTCATACCGAGTGAATAACATCAAACTAATGACACATTTCTAAAGACAAAAAAAATCGATTGTACAATTTTATTGTTTAGATATATACGATTTCTTTGTGTAACCCTATAAAAGAGAATATGTTTCCCCAAAACGCTAGGAACATTTTTGTATGATTATGTTTAAGTTATTACCTTTACGTTTACAATTCTATTAGAAACCTTAACACAAGTCAAAAGCATTTAATTAAACGTGGACTTCGTATATGTGAACTTCTTATATATCTGCTTCGTACAAATTTGCTTTGGATGCGAGTTTCTCCCAGCACTACGACGTCATTACTGTCACAGCTGCCGAGATAACACTGGCTGTCATATCTCGCGCCATGCGCCTTATTGCCTCATTTTGCTCCAACCGTTTTATGGTTCTGAGTTTAGAAATCAGTATATCGATTCAAAAAACGATTACAACACTTGAAATAGCGCAGTTTAGAATGGTTATAACTAAGAGTTGAGTACCAAAATCACTTTAACGACTCAACACCTACGATAATACAGTATGCGAATTAGTTTGCTGTATGATTATATTATAAAAATTATAACGATAGATCTTTCGTTTAAATGCTTATTTATGGTTTTTTATACGCTAACTAGTATCAGAATCTATAATAGAATTGCGTTATTTTTGTAGTAGATCAGTAGTTATTCGATCAAAGCCGTAGCTCTCGCGCGCTATAAATATGAGTTGATACACGACGTCATTACCGGCAAAAGCGCCGAGATAACACTTAAGCCGTCATGCCAGTATTTCGCAGGCGCCATACCACTTGTGCTGTGATTATGTTATGTACTATGTACTATTATGCTAGTTACATACATATATACTATGTAACATACTTATTGAAAAACACTGTTGAAATTACTTATGCGTAACCTGTTTTACAATACTAATAGTTTCAGAATTAGCCAATTTCAACGAATAATCTTACAGCAAACAATCGGCAGACATTAAAAGTACTGTTAAAAATTACGAAATTCTAAAAGCATTTTCGATAAAACCTCAAAAAGAGTTAAATTAGACTGTTTCCATAGTCGTTTTGAATTAACAAAATGGTATGTAAAGGACCCTAGTTTATTTTAATTTAACTAGTCAGTTTATTACTACAAAGGACAATTGAGCGGCTAGCGTCCCGAATGCGACCATGCCTTTACCGGTTCATCCATATGGAACGCGTCTCGTCTACGGAATCCATTGTCCATGCGGCTAGCTTGGAAGCTCGTCTGTCTATTTATACTCCCCAATCAACAACCACATCGAGAAATTTACCTCTTGAGCACTCATTACGTCACAGTTTCACATGATAAAATATTGAAGATATAAGACGTTAAATTTGTGAAAGAAAAAGATTGTAAATTGCCAAAAAACAGGACGCTTACTTCCTGCAACACAACTTTCATGACGAGATTTACTTACGTGATATTAATTGTTGATGTTAAATTTTGTATCAGTCTTCTATTTTATAAGTAAAATTTTTTGTCGACATGGTCATCATTATCTAGTGTATGAAACATAGACGGAAAAGCATTTTCGAATATTCGCTATAACGATTTATATCTACTTCATACAATCTTTGTCTTAAACACTTATATGAAAATTTGCATTCTGATCGATATACCCACTTTCCTAAAAAGGTCCTTACTACTATTTTGGGCAAGGTTATTCGAATATGACTCATGTAGAAACAGATAGAGCCAGCAATGACACACAACCTACGTGGTGTGTCGAGTTGTGTACACGAAGAAATTAATATTAATTTTACGGTTGAATACTAGTGACAGTGTACTCGTATTCTCGTTGTCCCAAATTGGTTTGGTTAGCGTGACTCTATTAGCTACAGTCTACGGTATTTGCAGCGTGTAGCTCATGTCATGTAGTGTACGTGGTCATTGACTTGACTTTACCGTTTCGGCACCATTCACCAGTCACCACATCACATATCTACAAGAGTCATTTTTTGCTGCATCGATATTTTATGGTTGGCCGCAAACAAATGTCAATAAATATCTCTTCCACTTAGAAACAAGTTTTATATTCAATTCAAATTAAATTTTTGACAAATTTTTTTGGTAGATCAAATTCTCTATTTCATTACACACTACCATGATTACTTTGTTAGATACACCTACCAAGTAAACATAATTTTTGGAAAATAGGAAAACGGTATAGTCTTCCTAAAAACTTTATACTACCTAAAATCGATAACATTGCAGAAACAATATTAAATTCTTTTAAATTGCACGAGCGAGCACATTCAGTTCCGAGAATTTCTCTAGGTTGTATGTCCCGACAAGGCGAAATTTGAAGCAAAAACTCATTCGCTTGTTCAATAAGTTTTTGTTTGAAATTCCGTCTGTGGCTTTATTTATTGTAAAGGACGGGCCTAACGGTCCATTGCTTCGATCGGTCAAACCGACAAAAATAATTCCCATTCTATTAGGCTCCGCGGACCCTTTCCACATAAACTTGGAAATGATAAATTGTCTACTGGTTGCCATTGTTGCACAAATCAAAGAGATACCATTAACTACGAACTACGCAACTATCCTTTCGTCTTACGCCTTTAAGATTGGTCACTGTTTCAAAAAACATGGCAGACTGACGTCGGGGTCACGCAGTACAGTTTTTTGAGTATAGTGTATAGTTTGCTTGGTGATGATTTTAAGATGTTAATTTTTAGGTAAACTATAGTAGTTACTGTCTCAATTGTTACATATATTCGAAACCATAATGTCAAACGAAGATGTTCATAAAAATATGTGATTCAATATAATCATCAAAATAGAGTACGGTCTTGACTCTTAACCCTAGGTTACCGTACTAAATATAAATTGAGGGAGAGAGGCGATACGACAAGGTGTCAGGCGTGTGGCGCCTGTGTTCCAAGGACAGCTGGCACCGCGGCGTTTGTTCAGTATTGTCATGGTACTTACTTTACAATACGTGCAAAGTAAAGCGTGCGTGCATTAGTTAACAATAAATATGTAATGAGATTTTCCATTTACTTACATTGAACCGTATATTCTTGAAAGCACCCATTATTTATTTATAAAAAAATTATAAATGAGATTGCTACTTATACATTTAGAACGAAAAATATCAACACACATTAAAGATTAAGATGGTTATGGGACTATATTATATTATAAATATATAATTGTATATTTATGATATACAGCGAAGTTTCGTAAAATGAGGCGACAACCCTTTTTCACACAATAATAGTAGGATTATTGCTTTCATTGACTCCCACACAATAGGCCCTGATATACGGGTTAATTATATGAAATGTCAGGAGGACAAAGGCTTAATTTTGTATTAGTAATTAAACGGCCATATTGGTTATAAATATAAGTTATATAATACTGTTTCTTAGATGGCATTAATTAACTGCGGTGAGGTATTTGAGGGTTCAAACCCAAAGCCTTGACATCCACTGTGATCTATTTATAGCTATTATGGTGGGAATAGTAATTTTACAAAGTTCAGTAGGTGCTTTTACTTAATGCAATAATACCATATTTCATCACCAATAAAATAAAATTCATTTAATAATTATTTGCTAAAACTCATTGCTTCACAACAAGCTTGATATTTATTTAAGGCATATCTATTTTTTTTAAATCGGTACGGTGAAGGAATAAGCGGAGAAACATTCACGAAGCCTGATCCTTTTATCTTTTATGAAGAAGATTCAAAAGTAAGACACTAGAATTTCTTTTGTTATTGCATGTTCCGAGCAGTGTACTACATGGGTATACACACATATTGTTGAATTATGCTGCAATGTGAATTTAGATTTATATTTGCAAATAGTGCACAGTTTAATGACCTGAAACAACGGTTAAAGGTAATATAAATTGATCGAAGCAATAGATTGATAAGATGTTACAAGCAGATCTTAGTACAAATGTAGGTACCTACTGGACTTTGGCAAATGCATGTGTTCATGTCCAAAGTGGTGTAATAAACTCAAGTTAGAATTTTTTTTTGCTTTATATGTCATGTCAGTATGGCAACCCTATAATGAACAATGAACCACATCAGATAAAGATCTTTTGTATTCTAACGAAGGCAGGGCACGCGTTTGGCGTGTAATTGATGCATTGATGCACCAAGCGGTTGATGACTCCCTTTTACTAATGCAGTAGGTAAATTGTAGCTCGTCAATATAAAGTCACTTCCTCCTGCAATGTTTACTTTATACAAAGAGATATAATCTACTAGAATATCCTTTATTTTACATGTCTTATTAGTTATATAGTATAATAAAATACCTATATATTATAATTATTGCTTTAAAGGTACTCTATTTCGTACAAACTTATAATCCTAGACGGTTTTAACACATAAAGCATATATCCTTTGAAAGCCAGCCTCAAAGTACAGTCTGTTGTATGTACAGTATGATTGTCTTAGTCACAACAATTTTTTATCCATCGAATACAAAACGTTTGTTATCCCAACTGCGACTAAACTAAAATAAGCAAAACCACTTAGGTTGAATATATGTATGTATGTATGTGCCTTGTTTTGATTGATCGCCGATCATTCAATGTTTACTGTATCCCAATCGTTTAACATAGACCAATTGAACTTTCTGATGTACACAAAATATATATAGATCTTAAACTCTGCTCAGACATACCGCTTTGCGGTAACATGGTTTACTTTAATAGTCCGATAACGAACCGTTCGTGATGAGATCTAGATTCGAGTTAAATTTTGAAGTCGACATGTTCCGAGTATAGTTTTAAAATCTTTCGGATTATTAAAATACCTAGTGCTGTTTATAGTTTTCGTAAACAAAATAACGTTGAGTCATGGCGTGGCAGTTGTTTTGGCGGAACTATTTCGTGAAACGTGTGGGCGTCTTTGTTGGGCTAATGTCTGTTCGCGCCATTATTTTTGTTTGACGCTAATCCGTGTGTTATAATTATATTCTCTATTTCGAGAATTATTAATAAGTTAAGCTTGGGAAATTTGTTAAAAATAAGTTTAATCATACCCCATTACTATTCTTTTACAAAATACACATTTGAGGAGAACAATATCCTCATTAGCCATAAATCAAGACTATTTGTTAAGATAAT
Source organism: Tiana niger (assembly GCA_018249895.1). Taxonomy (NCBI): domain Eukaryota; kingdom Metazoa; phylum Arthropoda; class Insecta; order Lepidoptera; family Hesperiidae; genus Tiana; species Tiana niger. The sequence goes on along the minus strand of DWNH01002061.1, from coordinate 3,833 downwards.
TATATTCTAATTAGCACACAATTACGTACTCTTTTCCTAAAACTACCAAGACTAAGAAAGAATGTTTTTGTCTCCCCGTTTAGACTGTATAAAGACTATGATATAAATACCCGGGAAATTCTAAAACGACTAAATTCACTGCTTTAAAAAGTTTGATGTTTCTGAGAAGAATTTACAGTTTTTGTCAATTTCTCTATATTTATGACTATATTATGTAAAATGGTTACATGGATGGTACCATTCGCATTTATACCATAAAGCAATAATATACATTTTTGTGTTTTGGATAATGCAAACCTTTGGTAACATTTGACATCTAATATGCAATGTTTCTGGATTCCAGTGTTCATCTCTCACCAAGTGCTTGGAAAGCTATTTATTTCATACAAAAATAAGTACTAGACTAAAAATTTTGCTAATGATAAACATTTTGATATGCACATCCGACGGCGTAGAATTTAGTGGGCGTGGTGGATTTCGACTAGATACATTTAATGGAAGTATTAAATGTAAATAGGTATTTGACATGAAACCAATTGAAGCGTAACTGAAAAACAAACGAATACGATACTTGATACCAGTACGACATTTAATATGAGTATCCACTCAAGTGAAAATAGTACCTACATACATAATACTACGTTTTTACTCGTGTGTCAAAAATATAACGTGCGTAAAAACTTTTAGACATTATTACCTTCTGATACGTTGACATTGACCTAACAATATAGCGTATTATATAAAGCAATAAATATCATATAATCATTCGTAGTCTGTTAAGGAAGCGCACAGACTATTCAATTCGCTATTTGAAGAGGAAGTTGCCATTTGCACGTCTGATTCGCTTATAGCAGCCCATCAACGCGATGAAGCGAGTGGCCTTAAGACTGAGCAACACAATATCATTCGATTAGTCAGACACGCTATGTCTATTGGCGCGTCTGTCAGTGATGTATGTAAGCCCGATTACGTTTCCTTTCATCGTTTCAACCAATAAACAGTATCTTCGAGTACATTCCCTTCAATTTATATTTTTGATAAAGTTTGTTTTCGTTCGTTCCCCTATGATGTATAGAATAATAATCGTCGTCTCACAAATTGGTGCTTTCATACACGAGTAAGGTTTCAGGTCATACATTGGTCAAGAGCGGGTTTGTAGACTTTTTCAAGGCTCCAAAATCGTTATGGAGAATTCTCAGGCATCATCATCATGTTTTCCTTTACCGAAAAGTAAGTGTCAATATATTTTAGTATTATATAAAATATTGAACATACATAATGTCGAGTTAATCAAAGGTGCGTGCAGGCATCGGACTCAGACCTACCAAAAGGTTTCATTTGACAGCGTGCGTAATTTTAGAGTGCTTTAAATAAAAGGGTTCATTTAGATATTCTAGGTGTTTCGACATATATAATTTGTCATATAGTTTGTGGACAGTGAAGATGCTGTAAAATTAGAGAATTGGTCATGCATTCGCTTGAGAAGGGACTATTTATAAAACAGGTTTTCTTCCATTTTGAGCGCACATCGTGTTGTGGAGAAATTATCCGGCGCCTTGCACGTTTTCTTTTATTGTCGCCTCTCCTGTTCTATTATTTGTTTTTCTTATGACTCATTGACTGTATTTAAGATTGCCAATGATGTGGATTTGAGTCGGCGTTTTATTAGTTTAATGGCGATTATAAATCCTACGATGGACAATAAAACGCGTTGTTGATACTAACCGTTTGTCAGATGCTCGACCGTCTTTTTGCACTACTATGCTGTAAACAAATTGTTTGTCCTCATTTTCTAATTCTTGATACTTAACAGTATTAAACAGACGTTTTTAAATAAGTTGAGTAATCACAATTTCTTACTTTGACCTGGTTACAGCAACTTTCCATATACAGATTCCTTGCTACACAGTTAATTATTAACTTTATAGATACGCAAATTTTTAACCGACAAAATATTTTTGTGAATATCAATATTGAGTATATTGACAAGCCTGTTCGCGATAACACACATAAACACTACACAGCACAATGAATTCTAGGAAGATCTAATTCTACAGCTATTTGTGTCGGTGGTCTAGTCTCACCGTATAGACAAGCCTATTGCGCGGGAGGTGAAAGGTTGCTTGGTCAACATTTTAATTGATGTATTTGCGTTAGGACACTTTAAGACGTCTTTAAGACACTCTCTAAGTTATACACTTGTTCTTTTTTTGTCTTAAGAATGTTCATAGTTGATTTTAGTAAAAAAATTAAAAAACAATTGACTGCAATTTTTATCTATCTGAATTGTTTTCAAACATATTACGGAGCATACATACGAGTATATTCTATCTAGATCTGTAAATGACTGTTGCGAAACTATGACAAGTTGTTCCAGAACCTTTTGAATAAAAATATAATAAGGATTGCTATAGGCACAATTATTCGGTGCACACATTCGATTTGGCGTTTTTGTTGGACTATGAAACATATCCGAAATTGAATTTAAATGTAGGTATTAAGCTTTCGTTCGATTAACCCGACCACTATTAATAATCCCCAAGGTTTAACTCAGCAAAAACGGACGACATAAATGCTAGTAGAATATGGTTCGAATAGGAGCGGCTCTTTGTTGTTCATCTACACAAATTCGCTGGTTTTACCTTCCGGCATAACGCTATTGCCTATTCTTGAACAGCGTAATAGTTAAATTTATTTTTATTAAAATTGTAATATTGATATCCTACAAGTGTTTTTACAAGTTGGAAAAGAAAAAGCTTGGACGACCCGTGTGGTGTAGTTGTTACCATGCCGGTCCACCTTTCGTAAAGTCCTGGGTTAGATACCCCGCGGGGCAGAAATCTTTGTATGTGACCGTGGTTCCCACGACACAGGATCCAAAAATCCTATTGTGGGGCTATGAGTGTGAAGCGTTATTTATATTTATTAAAAATAGCTGCGGTATTGGAGACATGTAAATATGATATAAGCGTCATACATTTTTGTGGAATATCTGAAATGTCAGTCCCGTGCGTTGTCCGTGAAAATGTTGAATGTGATCTTTATCAACGTCCGAACGAAGGTGATCCGGGACTGATTATAGCGCCCGAGAAAATAAATATTATGCACGACAGGAAATAACAAAAACTGTTCCGCAAGTAAAGGACTTGTAAAGGTCTCACATTACACAAGTTTATGCATACTGAGTTATTCGTAAGCGTTATTCAGTTTGTTAGGTCCACGTAAGAGCTCAAGTGCCTATTTATCTCTTAAGTACCTTGCTGTGTGTATTCCTTAATTATTTAATATAGGCAAGCTTATACGAAACAGGTTTCAGTAACCGTTTCCATGATTTCTGTTCGTTGTATACTGAGCAGACATTTTCATATCTACTATCTGAGTTATGTGGTCAGACCGAAGTGCTATTGTACGTACATAGGTACCTACGTAGCCGAGACTCCGCGTGCCGACACTGTCGACTACCGGCCTCTATCCGGTAGGTACTCGCGACCAAATCACTACGCAATCTCACGGGCAACTCATTGTTTGATGTCGACTGGCTGAAGGGCATTGTAAAAGTTGAATGCAAAATCTATATTTGTCAACTAAAGGTATTAAACAAGATTAGTTTATTTTATTAAAAAACGTGCACGCAGAAGTGTTTCATTATTATAAATGAACACTGCGGCACAGTGGTATCAACATTAACTAACCTCAAATACAATGTAATAGAATATAAATGCTTTAATGTACACATCATGAGACAATAAACAGGTAAAAATTATAATAAAACATGAAACACATACGCAAAAAGCGGTGTTATCGCTCAAATAGCCTGAAATAAATCATTTTTA
>DWNH01002060.1:0-10352 GCA_018249895.1 Tiana niger | reverse complement strand
TCTGGGTGGGGATCGAACCCACGACCTCCCGTTTAGCAGTCAGGTTCGCTAACCACTACACCACGAGGCCAGTCAATTTGGAATCAGTCGAGTTTGGAATATAATGTGTGGAAAAAAAATATAAAAATGTCTATGCGAAGACGTTGTAGTACGTACATTGAGCGATTTACGGTGATCATTTCGTAGTCGTTGTCGGGGTTGAAAAATATGTTATCGACGTAGTGCTGGCCGGCCGTGCCCGCTACTACGGTGGCGCGGCCGTCGCGGTCCAGCGCGTAGTTCCTGGGAACATGAACATGTCAGCAGTGGTGGACTAAGCCCGTCAGGTCCGGAGCGGCAATACTGAATGAGGCCCCTATTCTTTAAAAGTTGTTTTAGAAGCTTTGATTGAGTTCACATTGGTATGAGGCCCGTAGTCTAAGTTGACGTAATTTTAAAAGTTCGCCCGTCAGGTCCGGGGTGGCAATGCTGAATGAGGCCCCTATTCTTTAAAAGTTGTTTTAGCTTTGATTGAGTTCATATTGGTATGAGGCCCGTAGTCTAAGAAGTTGACGTAATTTTAAAAGTTTTGATTGAGTTTACATTTGTATGAGGCCCCTAGTGTAAAAAGTTTATGTAATTTTAGAATCTTTTTATTCAGTTCACATTAGTATGAACAGGTGTGGTTATTTTGTTCAAATCTTGTAAAATTAAAATTCGATTTTACTATAAATAGGATAATATTATAGTAAAAACTAGTATCTCTCTATAAACAGGTACTGAGCAAATTTTTAAAACCTTATTTAGAATTTCATCACGGAAACTTAAAGGATTATGCCTTAGGTAAACTAGGCACGTGCCGTGCACATGTTTTGCGTAGAACAGTAACAACACCTCTTGCCCCGCTACCTTATCTCGCCCTACCAATAAAGCAATATTTTTACTTCATTTTTTTTCTCAAACTGTTCTATTTTCGGTTAAAGATTATTTATTCTCATAAGATTCATATTTATCCATAGTTATCCAGCGCGTATACGAACAATACTCACTTATAAAACCCGTTGTGCGACGTTGTCTGATAGATGGGCAGTCTGACTCTGTCAAAGCCTGACACTTCCAAGATCCTCTGGCCTGTGTTGTCGTGTACATAGTTGTGAGTGAAGTTAGAAACCACCTGGCGCAGCACAATGACGTCCTTGAAGGGAGCGTAGTTACGAGTGAAGTAGTTGCGGTAGATCGTCACTTCTTGGTATGGAGAGGATTGGCGGCCTGGAAGTGATGGGATATATTTAGAAGAAAATATTTTTAAAGATTCTGTCATTAAACTTTATTATTGTCCTACTGATAGGCAAGTCAGTCACAAAGTCTTTCAATGGCTGTTCTCAAAAGGGAGAGCTATTTAATTATTCATTGGTTAGCCAAATGCCAGTCTATACATAAATGTCTATTATCGAAAAACATAAAAAATAAACGGCTGTATAAGGTGTATCCAATATTTTGGTCAAAATAAAATAAAGAAGGCATAAACGGTTTAGAACCTGACTTTTTATACACTGTTATCCTATTGACTGTATACATAAACTTCCTTGGCAACACTTCCTGCCGTGGGTTGTAGTCGTTATTATTGTTCCTGCTGATGACGAGAACAATAAATCCAAATATACCTGACTAAGTATGAAAGTTTGTAATTAGAGCACAATTAAATGAAAAATTACCTTCAACTTTCAGACAAGGCAAGTCGTGGTTAGCGAAGAAGAGGTTGTTATGGATCCAGCCACGCAGAGATGTCGCGGAGCCTCTAGAGTCAGCTCGCACCAACAAACCGCCTACATTGTTCCGAACTAGGTTATTCTGGAAAATTCAATTAATGTTATTCTAGTTGCTCAGCTTTATATTACATATTTGACGACATAAAAATAATAAAAGAGAGGATAGTTTATCCGTTAGTGTTTAATTGCTCTTTTTGGTTTATTAACATGCTTTTTCCCGATTTCTCGTAAAGGGTTTGGCGTGCCAAGTGTGTGCCACCAGTTTATGGTAAAAAAAACATATCTCATCTGGGTCTGTAATCGGGGCACTGCTCTAAAATTTATTCGAGGTAATTTTTCTTGCGGTTTCGCTATTTTTTTTGGCTACGCTTTAAAGATCATAAAATATTCGGGGTTTACTCGTGTGTGAGTTGTCCCAAGATATTTATTTATTTATTTAAAATACAAAATTCAGGAAAAAAACAATTGATATACTTAGGATTAACAAAATTATTAACTACCTGAGAACTTTTTAAGTATGGCAAACATTGACCATTAATGTATATAAATAAACTGCAAGCAATATAATTAGAGGCAACTTGTTCAATTCGATACTTACCCTAAATACCAACGCCTGAGTGTTTTGAACGTCAACACGAACAGCTGAAGGGCATGTTGTAAAGTTTCCGTACAACTTGAGACAATTATCAATAATTTCGTTTCTAGTGATGGCCACTAAGGGATTGACTTCGCCGACCGATTGATAAGTTATTGCCCCATCGCGGTTTTTAGTGAATATGCTGCTTGATACATTATGTTGGACGTCACGATCTTAAAGGTAAGACAAAGAATTTTGTTAATCATACTAGTGTGTGCTTTTAAATGTATATTTTCCAGAAACAGTGTAAGTACTTACTAAATCCAATAGCTGATATAGGCAATGTGACAATCTCAGCGATAAATCCGTGTACAGCGGAAGCACCATTTGCGAATAGCTTAACACTCAAACTAGCACCCTCGGTTCTAAATAGTTTCTTTTCATCCGGTGAGCCATTCTCCAAGTAACCAATCTGAGGCGCAGTAATGTTATAAATATCACCATCGTACAAAGTCAATGAGTCCCTTTTACCATAGTTCAAAGTGTGGTTGAATAAATTAAATTGAAGAAGTCTGAAGCCAAAAGGTTTGACTCTGAACATGCTCTTAAATATCTTGACGCAATTCACTGGATTATTATCATACTTATAGTACAAAAGTATTTTCTCTTCTATAGTCACTACTTTTGTACTATCACAGATGTCAATTAATGAGAACAAGTTATATGGAAGCGTTAGATCTTTTAATGGAGTAAAACTTGATTCTTCAGAATCTCTCCCTTCGCCCGTAAGCGATATGGCACTTACTCCTTCTCCAAGAATATCATTAATAGAGTTGAACATCACGCTTATGGTATCTGTTGGAGAAACTAGGTTGATGCCATGATGAGCACATTTACTAATGTTGACATTCTGAATATTTGGATTTTTTGTAATACTCTGCACAGCAGGCGACTTTTCATTATGTAAAATACCAGCACCCATAATATTTACATGTCTGAGTGTACTTTCAGCTTTCTTTAAGGTTTCGTGAGTGTGATGATCGTGAATTCTGTGTTCAAATAAGGAATATTCAAATTCCGGATTAGCAAAACGAATTCCACCCCAGTATTCAAGATTTTCTTCCAAATTTCTGTTTCCGCAATGAATGAAAACAAATTCTGAGTCCCACTTACACTCGTGTCGATGGCCATACAGCTGGCCATTTAATCTAATAGGACAATCTTCGTAGCGGTCTTCGATACCAACGCACTGCAAAGGCTCCGGCCAAGACCAAATTCTAGATAAAGAATTGCTATGGTATTCTACTCGACGATCATGAGCGAAGAATACATTTATAGGATCAAAACCCAATTCCCTACAAACCACTTGAGCATTTCTCTCTGTAAATCTATTGTCACACATCGGTACCCATTGTAGAGTAGTTCTATTGTAGTATTCTAAAAATCCCTCATTTTTTCTCTCAATATCATTATCATTTAAAGTACAATTTCTCCCGGTACACAATCGTATAGTATTTTGTACTATTAATGTTTCTAGTTGCCGTCTATGTTTATGATGACTAGGTGAATATTGGCTGATATCCCTTTTCTCAATTCTATTTACCTCAATATTCGTCGCTGGAATAATAGGTCTCATAATAATAGGCAGCTGACTGTGACCGACAGCTCGAAGTATTCCCAGAACTAATACGCCAATATTTGGAGCAAACTCTAATACGACCCCCGGATTTATGAAAAGTGTTACATCTGGCATCACAGTTATATCAGCTGTGACTATATATGGTGCAATTCGAGGTTCCAAAGTTATGTCCGAAGTAAGGCGACCGCCTAATTCATTTATGTTGATTTCAGTTTCAGGACTAAACGTAACGGACAAACTTGAATCAAAACTATCTTCTAACAAGTAAGGTAAATATGTGGCTATAGCATGATTATTCCAATCATCGAAATCGAATAACTGTTTTCTAATTTCTTTTTCATCTGCACTCCCCCACCAGTTTTCTCTCACATCTAAAAGATTATCAATTTTCGCTGTCTTGATTCCAGCCAGTAAAGTATATTGTAAAGCATTATCTCCAAAAAGGTTTCGACTTACTTTTACTTTTTGTATACCTTTAAATCCAACGACGTATGTGGGATCAACTGTTCGTATGATTGAACCGCGGTAAGTTTGAGAGGCGAATTTATTATTTTTGACTTGATTAAATACAAATACCGCGTAAACAAAACCCATTATTTCACTTTGACTATCCATGTAGAATTGCACCATAAAAAGACCATTGTTTCTTTCAATCACGTTACCATCAATCTTCATTTTCTTTTCCATTCCACGAATCGAAACTAATCCTGTCTTGCATATGTTGTCGGTAAAAATATTTTTAGTCATATTGACTTCTGCAAAATGGCCATCAATTATGAATCCAAAATTCTGATTGTGTCGCCAAGTATTGTTGTGCATATATACAGAATGAGTAAAATTTTCATTATATTGCCATACATAAGGTAGGCTCACATCAAATCCACCATATTTATTGCGTTCTATCGTATTGTCTTGAAGTATATAATGGTATAAATTATTTGAACTTCTAAGATCTCTCGCAAAATGATAAATGCCCTTACCGTTATCTGTAATCAAACTACTGTTTACCATTATAGTTATTTCAGTTATATTACTGTCGTGTATATCCCAGAATGGAGTATTAACATAAATTGCTTCTTCTTGGTTATGTGCTATTTCACTATTAATTATTTTTATGGTTTCATTTGCTTTTCGTAAAAAGTGATCGCCTAGTTCATTGAGATAGCGATTGTAGAATAAAGCCATTACACCTCTGGTATTTCCTTTAATTTTACTATTAATTACTTGCAATGTCGGCACTGGTCCTTGAACTATTCTGTTTCTTAAATTTTGAACAGGAGCAGTTATGGTACTCACGACAAGAACTACACCACCCAACGCGGCCGTGCCACTCTCATACTTTAATACTATACCAAAACTGTTACTGGTCGTCGGAAAAGTTGATAAATCCCGATCAAGACACCATTCTGTGCTAGCTTCATTTATATTCTGGGAATCAAATATACAGATTCTTTCTGTTGAAAAATTATGAATTGGATTAAGAAGCTGAAGTCCAAGAACAAATCCAGGATTACATTTAATATTGTAGATTTTACTTATACTTTCCCCATAGTGTTTGGAAAACACAATATGTCTTGTTTCTCCATTTACCAAGGAAATATCTGTTTCATATTCAGGTATCATTATTTGACGATAACTTGATTCATCCATATTAAATCCGACATCAAGATTGAACCAACCAGCTAATTCTCTTTGTTGATGACCTGTCAAGTGTGGGTTATGGAATATTCCAGCAAAATGATTATTTTCTATGAACGAACTGTAAACTTTGAGTCCTAGTTGTTTAAAACTTAGGCCACTTCCACGGTTATTACTGAATTCTGAATTTCGTACTGTATTTATAGCGTCTGCGCTGTATAAGTCGGAATATAGAATTCCTAAACCATCGTGATAATTGTTTATTATTTTAACGCTTTCCAAACTGTGACGTGCAAAATCTATTTGAAGTGCAGGTTTAAATGAATTTGAAGAATAATCAAGGAGACCAGCTTTCTCAATAGTAACGTATTGTAAATCAGCTCGTTCAGATATAACACTAAATCTTACTCCAGCCCAACTTGTCTCATAGCATCTGATACCGACATCATTTTCATGGGTACATGAATTTTCAAAACCATCTGTTGTTTCAGCTTTACATTTAGTGATATCATTATCAAATTCTGTACATTCCACATTCGATAGAATAATATCTTCCGTTGTTCCAGCACCAGGTATTTCATTTGGCTCTAGGAACCAATCATAGGGGTTTAAAGCCAATCCTAACTGATTGCAAACTAGTGCAGCATTGATAATATTCCATCTATAATTACAAATAGTACCCCACCGACCGTCCAGCCGCACTTGAAGTCGTCCTTCATGTGGTGTTCGTCCTCCTAAAAGTCGTATCGGAACAATAGGTTCAATATATCCTGAAGTCGTAGGCTCAATTTCTGTATCTGTTTCATAGATACTATCATTATTCATGGTGACTTCTTCCTTAAGAGTAAAAGCAATATCATTTGGTCGTATTCCTCGAGCGTCTAGTTTACCGGCTATCATCATACCTATAGAAGGTGGAAATTTTAAAGTAACTCCTGACTGTAAGACAAGTTTTCCACCAGGGCGAACATTTATATCCTTATCAACATCATATTCTCCTTGCCTTAATATTTCTATGCCTTCCACCTCACCACCAACAACAAATGTTCCCGGGACATTGAATTGGGGCACAAACAGCGAGTTAAAATTGATTTGAGTAGCACCTGGATTACTGCTATGTAACAAATAAGGCATATAAACAATTTTAGCTAGATTGTATCGGTCCTTCCTGTGGAACAGCCTGTTATAAACTTTTTCTTCTTCACCAAACCCAAGCCAATTATATGTACAGTTCAAAGTTTTGCTCTGATCTTCAACATGAGATCCTATTTCGTATTGAGATTCCGGATTATTAATTATATTTCTAAATACATCTATATTACTTGATGATAGAACAATTGTCGCAGCTACTCTACTTCGAGGAGTTAAACGTAACGCTACGCCTTCTAAGGGTTCAAACGGTTCTCTTATCTTGTTATCTCTCAAAAAGTTTCTAGAAAATAGGATGTAATGACGATCACTATAAGGCGATAATCCTAAATTAACAACAAATGGTCCTTTGTTTCCATAGAAATAGTTATGTTGTATACGGAATCTAGCTGGAAGTATTTCAAACTCCTCTAAATACTTTCCTTCTATTCGATTCATTATGACGATAGCCCCATAATCTCCATGTTCAAAATAGTTGTGCTCTATTCTACCTAGGACATTCAAAGCCGGTTGAATTTTTATAGGCACTCTCCTGTTCTGATAAAATCTATTGTGACCAATTTGTAAGTTGAGCATTTTTGGAGGATCATTGAATCGCCAGCATGTAGATATATCAATCGTAGTTTCCATGCTCGTATTAAACCAGTTTCCAGTTATGTTTACCCAGCTGTCCCCGCAAAAGTTTCCGTGCAGAATACCAACCTCTAGGTTTTTAAATATTTCGGAGTATTCTACAACAGTGGTTTGATTTACTGGTATATATTCAGTCTCTTGAGTGTTGTTTATCCATACGGCAATACCATAACCTTGATTTGAACTTATTATACTTCGCGATATGTTCCTGTTTCCGCCGGTAACTGTAATATTTATTCCATCACCTTGATTAAAAGAAATTCTACTTTCAGTAACGTTCACATCACCCGCGCCATAAATAACTTGAAGGCCGGCCACATGATTATTGTTAGATATGGAAGTCCGATGGATATGAATTTGTGATCTCAAATTTTCGATGACGACTCCTCTACCATTGTTATCAGAGATAATGGTATCAGTTACGTTTAAATCATACGTCTTACTGATACCGGAGGTTAACCTCAAAAATCCCGTAATATCAGTTCTGGCATCAGCGCGAAATCTAACATACATTCGATTTCTTGTTGATGTAACACTTTGGGGTCGTGTATGGTTTCTTATACTAAAAGTCATTAATAGTTTATCATTTGTTGTCAATCCATCGTAAATAAAAATGTCGCCCGTGTTATTACTATTCGTAAGCATCTTAATAAAACTCAGTGTTAACACATGATCAGTTCTTGTAAAGAATTTTTGGTTACAGTCCCGTTCCATGTTGGAGTATCTTGACTGTTCTATAGACATTAGTATAGGAAATGTTTGACTAGGTGTCGATGCAAGTGTGCATAAATCAAAAATTTCACTGCGATCAAATCTTTCGTCGATGTTCATTTCGTGAACTACATATTTGACCCCGTCTCCCCCATTGTCGTGAATGAGGCAGTTCTCGATCTTAGTCATGCCGAACGTTGAATTAACATACACTCCATAACCTCTATTATTTTGTATCGTGCAATTGTTAATTATTATGGGAGCGTTTGGAGACGTAATGTTTATGGCGTTGAAAGCTGAATTTGATATTTCTATGTCTTCCATCACTGGAGGTACTCCGATTACATTCAAAGCACTTGTCGCGTTGTTGTCTCTTCCTAAGCCAGCGTTTCTTATCACAACATGTTCGAGTCTAGACACAGATGTAGGGACATAAAGAGTGTTACCGGCGGTAAGTATTCGTTCAAAAACAGCGTGTTCGAAGCGTATTCCTCGCCAGTGGCGCAGTGAGTGCCCTAATTCGTTGTCGTCGTGGTGCGGTAGGCACTGGATTCCCAGATCTGGGTGGAAATCGCATACGCCTGAACCTAGTTGCCGCGAATTCCAGTCACACTGAAACATATCGTATTCCGTGCCTTTACACTTGGGTTCTTCGAATAAGAGGCGAGCACGTCTCCCTGGCTGACGATCCATCCAATTGTAAAACGTTCCACCCATGAACCCTAATTGTCTACATGCAGTTTCCATGTCGTTGAGTGTCCAACTGTAATGAAAAAAAGCACAATATTTACTTGTACCTGCTAACAGTTAAAGGTATATTTTGACTGCTATATCGGTCTAGTTACCGAACCTGACTGCTAAAGTCTAATTTTGATAAAACAAACATTTGTTCTGGGTGGGAATTGAAACCACGATCTCCGGCTTTGCAGTCAATGTCACTAACTACTAGGCCAAGATAATCAAATATTTTTAGATATTTATAGGCGGTATATTACATTAATTTTAAATTTGTAAAATACTTTGTAAACACTGTCTCTTATCTCGGTGGATAAGCGGGGCACCTGTAACACAGGTCTGGAACCCATTACAGAGCCCTTGCGACTTATAAATGTGAACGTGTTTATGTCAATAAAATATTTTTATTTTATTTATTTATTATGTTAATATTGAAAGCACAAAATATACGAACTTTCTGGAATTCGTGCAAACAGATCTCCATTGTCCTCTATGCAGCAGCTGTACTCTTCCAGCTAAGATGGAGGGACCGTCCACCAGGCGAATGTCCGGGAAAGGCTTCTCTACGTTATCAGGTTCTTCAGTGCTTGTAAATGTTATACTTCTATCATGCTCTCCCTAGAAACAAGAAAATATGAATATTTACTTTTTTGTTCTTGTCTGTGTGTCTGTGTTTTTGTATCAACATTAAAATAATAATTTTATAGGTAGGCTGCCGCCCGGGGAAGTACCACCTCCACACCCAATTCTACCGTAAAGCAATTTATTGTGTTTCGGAAAGGGTGTGTAGATGCCGGAGTTTACTAAATACGAGGCGACCATCTTAGTCTAGACTAAGGTACTGCCTGAAACTGCAAGTTCATGGGTTACAGTGACCACTTAACACCAGTTGGCCTACACGCTCGTTTGCTACTTTTATTCAATAAAAAAAGTGAAAAAGCATGCTATGCTTTTACGCGCATGTATCATTATATTTATATTTCCATAAAATTTCATAAACTATGAGATTTTCTTTTATAGTATCCTCATTTCGTGGTATTGTTACTTTGTACAATATTACTTGTACTATTGCATCCGACGATTGTTAAATAATTAATCGATATTAGGAACAATCTTGAATTGGCGGAAATGGAATGTTATAACAGTTGAAGGTATTGTGAATAACTCAAAGTGACTTTTACCATGGAAATCAATCAAACCGTGACAACATTGATAAAAAAACAACGCAAAAGACAAAGTTATGTCATTCATTGAGAAATGGCATAAGAAAGAAATTAATATCTACTCTATCACTATCTCCTCTGTATCTGAAAGCATTTTTATTCTAAAAAAAAAATGTGTGTGTGTGTACTTATGTACACGCGTTAAAAATTATACCTACTTCTTTGGCGTAACAAGATAAAAATATTTTTAAAAATTTTATCTTTCGCCTTATTCTACGTTTGTAGAAAAAAGGTATTTAATACATTGAAAGTTTTATTATAACGCATTATCTAGTTAAATAACTAAAATGTTGACTATA
>DWNH01002059.1:0-10353 GCA_018249895.1 Tiana niger | reverse complement strand
AGAAATCTATTCTAGTTACTTTCGGGCAGCAGAATGTTCTCATTAGTACACACACATGTAAATATACACACTAATATTGAAATGATATTATACATTATAATCATGGTATTATATTACGTATTTAATAATATGTTTAAAACGTCATATGTACTTGTTACTAAGTAGAACCCTGACCAGCCTATAGACATATTTAAATATTATTTCGTCCAGTTCAAAAACTGCATCTGAAGTACAGGACTACGAGAGAGCTCGACTTAAACTGGTCTGTTTTATTCACCTATTATTGTCTATAGCAGTCGGTCTTGGATAGACGAGCGTTTTTATTATCTGTGGGGGCATTTTAAAGTGAACTCCATATCCCTTAAGGGTTGTAAGATGTATCTTCAAGGGGTGACATCCTGTTTTGTTTCTTTAAGTGTACCGCGATTTGTAATGGCCTTATTGTACTTGGACTTGCATATTTGGAAGTGTTTTAAATTAATATTTTTTGATTTTCATATAATGTTTTCAAAAACTAGAAGTGCGCGCGAGAATCGAACCTAGACTCACCGGAATGATAGGCAGATTGATAGTTTTGAAAATATATTTATTTATTATTTAATTTTATACAGATCTGTTAACCCAAACAACCGTTTAAATAACCAGAAGTCACATCCTTTACTTAATGAAATAATGAATCATAACACATGCCTATTGCAGATAAATAACAATTTTCTAATAACAATTAAGGCAGCATACATTAAAGTAAGTGTGGGCAACTGTCGGGCTCGCAGGAAGCGGTAGTCGATCCGGGCTTGACTTGAATAATTGATTCGATTGTCACCATTGGTAAGCGTATATCACGGGTTAAAAATAGTTTTAGTATGTTGGTACGCTGCGGTTTAATTCTCGAATATCACGGGTTTAAAAATAGTTTTGTCATGTTGGTACTGTGAATTTTGTTTTTCGAATATCTTTATTAAAAAATTGTTTGAGTCTGTTGGTGCTACGCGATTTGATTTTCGAATATCATTGTTAAAAATAGTATTCCTCCCAACTGCAGCATGCAGCACCAAGAAAAAAAAAGATTGGGTAGGACTCAATCTTTGTCAGCAAACATTGTTTCAAAGGGCTAGTAGTCAATAATTAAACACTGCTTTACTATAAATAATTCTATGTACTCAAGTACATTTGAACATTTTTTAACAAAAGTATACAACAAAATACAACAAGAAATGAATGCAAAGGTAGCTACAGATCTCTCCGCGCACTTAACAATTTTCTGACGCAATTTTTAAAAAACTCTACATTTCCTTCCAAGACACTCTTAATTAAACTGAAGAAGTATGCTCCACAGGAACAAATCCCAGAGGCGGCATATTGCCAAATTTCCATACTTGTAATCCACAGACGGTAGACAAATAAATTCGCAGATGAAATATGTAAATTTTATACGGAAAAAAAGGAGAAAATTCTCTATGGAACCAGTACTAAGTGGCTAGGAGGTGCAAAGTGGTTCAGTGTCTCGCCCGATGAATATTTTACCGCGAATTCTTTGTGGTTTCTTTTTAATGTTTATTTATGCGTTTGTTTCGTGGGGTTGGAAGCATGGGGTTAATATTAATGGATGCTGCCGAGATCGTTGAAAAAATGCCTATAAATGATAATAGGGTATTGAACGTTGAGGGTGCAAAATCAGAATGATCGTAAACTACTGTTATTGGCTGTAAAGGATTCTTTTAACGGAATTTTGTACGGATTCTATGAGGATTCTGAAGCTATGGTTGTTCTATATAAAAACAAAACAACACCAGCATTCAGGCTCAAAAATGTAACCTACCAATATATACATATCAGGGAATTAAACTCTATCCACGAGTGAGGATTGAAACGTGCCAGCTTCTCATACATATTTTTACTATACTACCTTTATTAGATCCACAAATTCTTGGGCTTCAATCAAAATTTATTTGCTGTGATTTACAGTTTTAAATTTTCAGACGAGTTAGCGAGGTTTTTCCAAAATGGATATAA
This sequence comes from Tiana niger, assembly GCA_018249895.1. Lineage (NCBI taxonomy): Eukaryota > Metazoa > Arthropoda > Insecta > Lepidoptera > Hesperiidae > Tiana > Tiana niger. The sequence continues at coordinate 8,340 of DWNH01002059.1, read as the reverse complement.
TTGGCCAACGAGCAGTACCTAATCTTGATACTTAAGATACTTGTACAAAAATACTGGTGCCCAAGGAGACTCTTGACATAAATTCAACATTAGAAGAATCTAAACCTTCATACACCATTGTGAAAAGGAGCTGAACTCAAAAGTGGTTGAGAGAGCACCAAATTTACACTCTTTCCAGTCAGCTCATGATATCTACGACTCAGGTCAAGTTCAATGCATGGGTGCTATCTTCGATACACGCTTAACATTTAGTAAGGACATTTGTATGATAAGGAATAAGGTACCTTCGTCAATTTGTTGGAATCATAAATATTTGGCAAATTATACAATCATTATATTGAAAGGCCACCGATTAACTATCATGTTATTACAATAAATATGAGGCTATTATCTTAATCGTCAAAAGTAGCGACGTGTCTATTTACGATCTCAGTTAGGACTACGGTATTGCCTAAGGTTGCATCTGAATGTCCATGAGTTGCAATAGTCATTTAAAATCAGGTGGCCTGCGGATTCGTTTGCTACTTTTATTAAAAAAACTTATAAATTTTATCATTCGTTTTAGAACTTGAATCTTGAAGACCCTTGACCGATATTGAATATTCCCCTGATCATTAGTCATATACAATCTCCATTCAGAATATGTTTAGTTGAACAAGCATGTATATTTAGGATATCACAGAACAGTAAGATAAGCTTTTCCTGTACATATAAAGAAATAACGAAAAATATTCATAGTATGTTACACAAATCCCTGTCTATCAAGCAACATGACGGTATCGCCAACATCTGACATGACAAATGACGACACTGTTCTGTTACCAATATAACAAGACCTCCCCATGCTATTTTTGTGTTAATAATAAAAAGGGCGACAACAAACGGCTAGACCTTGAGGGCTCATGCAAAAATGGACCGGTTATATCCGTCTTAAAACTAGGGGCTTTGATAAACGCTTGTATCCCTCGGTTAATATAAAAGATTATTCGTTATAACATTATGTATCTATTTTCGTATTTTCTCAGCCTGATTTCTTAATAATTTTGACAAGTTAGATTTTCGTTCAAGTACCTATTAGTCACACAGATAGTCGATCGGGTGATAGAAATTAAAAAAAAATCTTTATAGTGGAGATAAACTACGAGAATCGTTTATCAAGTAGTAAGTAAGTTTATAAAGTTAAATCATCCAAATAATGATTGATTAGGCGGTAGATACAAATGAAATGAATTTAGTTTACACAATACTTTTAGTTATAGCTTACAGGTGTTAATAGAGTTTAATAGTGATTATTGGACTTTTAGATTATATGTAAATTAATGTGAAAAGCACATGGCCTCATTGGTGAAAATAAAAAAAAAATCACCTTATATATTAAGTATGTTGTGTTATCATTTTATTAACAGGATTTATGGTGCGGTCTCAACTTTACAGCCGTTTCGCGGTACTGCTTGCTTTTATGCATACTTTATGGCTCGCGATAAAATAAATAGACTGTTTAATAAGCGAATCATGTAATGCTACTGGCCAGTCAGTACTCAGTATGACCGCCGTGTTCTATTTCTGAAATGTGCAGTAACGGTCCGCGCGCGTGATTCGAACACATTTGAATTTTGACGTACGGAGAAATTCGGCCAGAGCGATTCTGGCCAATCGGAATGCGCGAATCGGTATTTGCATCGTTTCTCTTTTTAAAATATTTAAATTGTATTTACGTAATTTTAGGCGAAGCAATTTGTGTATGTATCTTTTGTTGAAGGAATAATAAATTTTATTATTTTAAATAATCGTCTGTTTATCGTTATCGTGTCTGATTATCTTTTATTGTTAAAACTATTTTTATAATCCACGATTATAATAACAAATACGAATCTAACAACAAAAATGTAGTATAATATAAAATTGAAAATAAGGTTTTTTAATTAAATGAATGTTTTTAAAATGACATTTTTATATTAAAAATAAAAATAGGTTAATTCATTAAACATAAGTAAAATTTTTATTAATATTAGCAGGTCAGAAAAACAACGCCATAAGTTATAATATATCAATTTAAGTGAAAAGTTTAAGTAACAAGCATTAAAATTTCGTTATAATCAAATTTCAGATGACGATTGATACATTAGTGTTTCCTATTCGTCAACAGATGGCGCTACAAAATGTAATTCTGAATCGCGCTAACGATTGTACGTCCGCGTTCACATAAGAGGGGTCGGATTTGAAAAAAAACTTAACTTTGCGCAGAGGCAATATCGTAACCAATGAGGTTAATCCGAGGTGCGATTATTGCTAGTTGAAAACTTTACCAATACCCCGCCTTGTGGTCGTGAAATACCGACCGCTATGGCAATTTTTGAACGGCTGTAAAGGCCTTAAAATACATGTACTTCTCATCTCACATTATCAAACAACTTGTTACTTTGTTTGAGTAATGAAATTGTCAAATAATTATTCTTTTCTTTACAAATAAATTAAAAATACTTTACATTTACAATACAATATAATTATATAAAATTAATTCAATTATAAAATAAATATACTTTTATAATTACTTTTTGCATTTCACAAAACTTCGAAACATTTGTTCTGTATGGGAATCGAACCCACGACTTCCCGTTTAGCAGTCAGGTTTACTAACTACTAGACCACGAGGCCAGTTAAAAAAATATACTTATTTTCAAAATATAACTCATAAGTAGACAATAAGAATAGGTTGGCTAGTTGTTCTTTTGGTGTCGTATCTACTATAAAAGTTTCATATATATATATATATATATATTTCATGTATAATTTTAAGCAAGTTACCAAGATTTCGGAATTTTTCGGAAAGTGTACCATGTATTTTCCCCATGTTAATTACAGGTCACTATACGTTTTTGTCATCTTAGGGGTCGGATTATGAAAGAGGTTGAAAAACATTAGTATAAACAGGAAACTCTGTTCCGCAGCTGCCGTCATTCATGTCATTGTAAGTGATTCGCGTTATTGGTACGCTTTTACCATTAAAATGGATTGAATTGTCAATCTTGACAGCAAAAATTGTATCGAGTAAGTTGCCGTGTTACGAAACAGGTAGATAAACATGGTGTAAGTAAGGAAGTGATCCGCAGCTGCCGTCGTTCATGTCCCCGCTGGTGATCCGCGCGTTGTCGCTGAGCGGCGCGTGCCCGGCGGCGGCGCACGTGGCGGCGTCGTGGGACGAGCGCGGCGTGTGGCTCGACCTCGACCTGCGCTACGACGGCGGCGCCAGCATCGACATCCTCACGCAGATCAACCTCATGAAGCTCAAGGAGAAGAGTGAGTGCCTATTGTATACACAAACCTGTCTCTTAATATGTAAGTTCATGAAGCTTAAAGAGAAGAGTGTAGACCAAAAATAAAAACAATTTTTTTTTGTCGATGATTTTTAAAGATTACTCAGGAAAAAATTTGAGGTTAGTTTATCCAAAAACTAACATTTTTTAAATTTACTGTATGACCATTTTTCAGCAAATTACAGCTGATTGAAAATCTCAAAATTTGGAATGTTTGATGATGTTTTAATTTTTTCGACTAATGTATTTTGAAAAAACTTTATGTACCATTAAGACCTTTTGACCATTTGAAACTATTATCAGAAACTAGATTGATTTGTATTATTATTTTATATTCCTAATAATGTATAGAGAATCCATGTTCATTTCGGTTCCATTTTTTGAGTCCACATACAAAAAAAAATGTCTGCCTAGTTAGATCTCTGACCTCATTTGCATTATACACGTGTTCAAACGGATGATTACAAAAACATATAAATAAAAATCGTGTAACGAATATTTAAAAAAAAAACAACAAGAAACAATTTCTTACTTAAACAAAAAACTTACTAAAAAAATGTATGTTATTTCAGATATAACATTAGAAGATCAGTTGCTTGCCGCAAATGAAAGCACAATAGAAGACGACACAAACATCGAACCCGGGATCGTATCTGATAAACAATTAAGGGTACGTTCCATTAAACTAGTTTTTAATACAAATAAATATTTATACATATACATACATATGTACAGGATAATCAATTGAAATATAGGATTTTACTTATTTGTTTGAATGAATTGCCTTGGTACATAAAAAACCAGCAAATAAGCATCCAGGCCCTGGTGTTAAGTGGTCACTGCAACCCATGGGCATCCGATAATGATACCCCTAAACTCTTTTCATATCTTGAGAAGACCTGCTTCCAGCAGTCTGATAAAAATGGGGTGATGATGATGATCATGATAAAGATGATTTCTTCTAATAATGTAACTCTTTACAGAAACGCAAGCCAGCGATTTTCGACTCCGACGTGGAAGACTCGGCAGAGTCGAGCAGCGACGACGAGAGTCCGCCCGTGCAGCCCGTCGACAGTGCGGAGAACATACCCGTGTCCGATAACGCGTAAGTTGCAATGAAGTTAAAATATAACTTTAAAATATAAAGTAGTAGATAGTAAAGTAAATTTATAGGTAGTTTTTATCTCAAATTATTATAACTGGAAATGGCCACAAGGTTGTGCTAAGTGTAAGCTTCATGAGACAAACAATTAATTTATTGAAATGTCTTGTCAGAATTTTAAATAAAATAAAATTCATATGAGAAAGCTTATAGTAATATTAAAGACTGGAAAGGAACCTAGGATTTAGCTAAATATGCTGGGTTATTGTGTAATAGAACTGATTGTCACAGATCGACAGTACGTTTTTTTTTTATTAGTGAAAATGAAATCAAATCTAACAGAGTATACGATCTGTTCAGTGAAGATATTAACTGTATTGTTTCAGATCGGTCACTAATGAGAGTGGTTCTTCGAAAAAGAAATTTCTACGGATGGTTGACAAAATAGCGACAAACAAATATTTTCAACAGGTATGAATAGATGGCGACGAAAACATTTTACGTGTTATAATTTTACTATAAGAACTCTATAGTTGCTCTCTAGAGAGCATAGACAGTAGAAACAATGGACATTCTAATGTCCAATCTAATCTATGTCCATTCTATTGTCTGGGCGTATTGTCTCTCAATTACTTACTATTATTAAAAAAAAGCTTTACAGCTGAAAACTCAAAGTGGTACCCACAGAGACGTTGACACTATTAATGATTTCTATATTTTTTTAAATTATTTAGAAGCCTTTGTTTGTTCATTCTTGAATATTACATTTCTCATCCAACATTACAGTCCTAGAGTGCAACACATAGTACAGTATAATTATGTGACTTCAGATACGACGGAGATACCGTCTGATGTTAATTGATGTCTTTAGGTTGTAGAAACACCTTAGCACCAAGTGTTAATTGCTAGTTTGCTATTTCTCAAAAACGAATTGATGCCAGAAATATAGATGTACAGTTATTGTCCCATGTCCCCAGGTAACGGACTACAAGTACATAAAGCGCGCGATGGAGGGGCTGTCCAACACCGACATCAAGCTGCAGCTGGAGGTGCAGGGGCTCGAGGGCCGGCTGGCGCTCAACCTGCCGCCGCCGCCGCACGACCGCCTCTGGATCGGGTCAGTATGCCCCACACTAACTTACACTGAGCACACTACTCTGTCGTCTGTCACTTGTTATTTGTCTCCTCTCGCCTCTGACCTGTCGCGTCTCATCTCTCGCCAGTCGCCTTATTCTTCTTGCCTCTTATCTAGTGCCATATGATAGGATGATTACAACCTTTACGTTAGAACTAAAGTAACACTTAAATAATTAGAACCCATCTTGAAAAAGTCCCTTAGAACTGGTTTAAAAAACATTTAAGCATTTTTCATTTCTAAGCTATATAGGTATAAATTGGATAATATATGTATGTGAAGAATTCAACAGTGAATAGTTTTAGTAATTTTTATAACTTTTAAAAACATGTATTCTTAACATTAAAATGTACGCAATGCTCTCCCAGTTTCCGCACAAACCCGCAACTGGTGCTGAAGGCCCGCCCAGCGGTAGGCGCCCGCACGCTGAAGTTTGCCCACATCTCCAACTGGATCGAGCAGAAACTGACGCGAGAATTCGAGAAGGTTCTAGTGTTGCCCAATATGGAGGACATCAGCGTGGACATCATGACGCCCACGCCCGTCAACTTTGAGTAGAAGTAAGTTATTAACTATACAGTACCTAACTTTACGTTCATAATGAATTACTGTCACGGCATTCGTATTAGATTCAACATTCAAATAATGTATATGGGAACATTGAGTCACTGATCTGAATAATATTGTCTTTAATTGTTTATTGCCCAATTGTAGACTGAAAAGTTCATTTTAAAGTTTTAAGACTTTGTTTAAAAATACTGTCACATAATAATGTATGTATTATGTGACAGTATTTTGTAATAAAGTTTGATAATGTAAGATTTGACATGACAAAAATTTGCACATTATCAACAGATCACCATTATCGAGTAATATTTTATAACTCCAATGCTCTTTTTCACAGATTGACAAAAATGCATCGAGCAAACGTTAGTGCAATGTGCTTCGCATTTATTTGTAAACTGGTGTAACCTTGATTATCTACTAGAGTGGATTACAATTTTGTGAACTTTATGTCAGGGCCATCAAAGTTTATTGTTCAGTATACAATTTGTAGACAAAGGAAATGGCATTGTGTAGGTTATTACTGCAGTAATTATGGTGTTGCAATTTGTGGCAATATTGTATTTACTTTTATAGTGTTTTAATAGGTATTACGATGACGCCATTTTTGTATTAATTTCAAACCAATGTACGTTGTATATAGTTACATCTAAAATCTAAACGATAACATATGAGAAACCGTATTTCATGTATTGCGAAGCTGCCACGGGTTTATTTCCGTATAATGAAATTTGTGAATAGTTTAAAATTTTTCATTGGAGAAAGAAATATTTGAAATATTTAATATTAATATTATATCTTAGAATTTATAATTCTATTGATTAAATTATTCTTATCTACAAAAAAAGATTATTTTTAAATTTTTTATCTTTCAAAATTCTAACTAATTATATTGTATGACTATATAATGAACAATTTAAAAATATTTTTGTTACTCATAGAATGTATTTGTTATTTGTATTCGTAGTAATAAGAAATGTTACACTTTATATGCGTGTTTAAAAAATATGTGTTGTTTTGTTTTATTTATGTAGCAGGCATGTGCTAATATTATTTATTTTTTTATATTTAATGGTAAATTTTCCTAGATTCATTTAACACTTCATTAGTCTTGATCTGCATTTTAGAAGGATCACAGAGTTTCAAACTGAACACAGACTATACTTTATTACAAACCATCTTCAACCTTTCTTGTTTAAATTCATACATTATTAAATTTTATTACACCTCATTTAATTTTTGTCCATGAATTAATATCCTTTTAAAAGATCCTCTAGTCATCATATTATTTTTTATATATGACATGATCATAGTATATTGTCTACAAAAAGTACTATCCAGTGAGAGAGTTCATGTTTTAAGTCCACTAATACTGTACCACTAATAGTAACTATTACTCATGACCACAACACCTTTACACATAACACGTTTACCTTTAAATACTATATGAAAAAAAAATCCTAAAAATAAAAAAAATTGCTCTTTATTTGATGTGTTATTGATACGATATGAGATTTGCAGAGCTTATAGCGACTATAGAAATAAAAATATCAATTTCAATGTTCAAGCTTCTTGTTAGTCATAAATGTTTCGACAATAAAATCACCCTATCCTGTTCGTACCTTAATTAAGAGATACTCAAAATTTTATAATATTTAATAGCATAAAAAGTTTATAGTCAACGTTGTGGCCGGTTGTAGTGTACAGTTAAAGAAATTTAATGTTGTTGTAAACTAATAATTTTTAAAAATAATAGTTACTAAAACTTACCAATTTTCAGAATCCAAACATGTAGAACATATAAAAATAGAAATAAATATCATAGATACACATTAAATACAATTTTAATTGTAACTTACAAAATAAATTTTATAACTATCATAAAAATATTGTCTATGGATGTTACATTTCAAAACCAATTTAAAAACAAACTAATTTTGTCTAGGCCAAACTAGTTCTTACTGTCAAATTTGATTGGCAACAAATTCATATTGTATTAACTATCTGCTCCATGCTTCACTCTACGATAAATCTAATTTTAAATAAAAATTATTTGTCTAAATACTGTAAAAGATTACTTTCAAGGTTTGCAAAATGTTCACGCGTTAGTGTGAAATTGTTTTGTAAAGTAGACTGAACCAGCAAACTTGCCAAATTATATCATAGATCACTTTATAGATTCTATATTTACATAGCAGTCAAAATTACATTTACATGCGTTAAAT